>ML780626.1:346734-359552 GCA_009831015.1 Picea engelmannii
AAGGCCCTGCAATGAAAACCCAAGTGATAGAATCCTCAACGGCCCTGCCAATCTCCTACAACGAATCTCTCTCCAAAGATGGTGCGCTCCTCTTGCTAGAATCCCTCAACTGGTGCGCCCTCTCTCTATCTGCACATGAAACTAATGTAGAATCCTCCTACAACTGAGTAGATCTAGAACTAGAATGGTGTGGGAGAGTATTGCATCTCCGAGACCAAGCTTGGGACAAGATAGGTGGAATATTTCACCACCGAATCGTCCTCTAGGGTTTGTTATGTCAAAACCCTCAAAACCCCCAATATTGGGCTCACTAGCTAGAAGCTAGAAATCAAAATAAGATCATACATGAATCCTAAGTAGAGGCCCTTGCCTTCCTTTTATACTTTTTGTCTCACCTTGTCCCTCCAAAGTGACTTTCATTTTATTAATATTTAATTAAAGAATTTAATCACTTTAATTAATTAATTAACCTTTTTACCTCTGAAAATCTCCTTATCTCTCCTTGTGGCTTCCCTGGCCACTGAAAGTCACTTCTAGCCATCCCATCCTGTAGTGTTGCTCCTTCCGATTCCAATTAGCTATTACACTGAGAGGTTCCTCCAAGTAATGTGCCCAAAATGCCCTCGTCAGTGATTTTAATTAACTTATAGCTCAAAATAGTCAAAATCATGGAAATCGTCGGAATGGAATGAAACCAAAGCCAACCTGTGCAGAATGGATCATAATGACGGAATATGATGATAAATGCCAACTGGACCCCACAATGCCTCTCAAATACCCCTATACTCACTATAACATCCATTTGGCTGCTCTGGTCATCATAAGTCTCTGCTCTGTGATGATGTCCCAAAGTGGGGACATTACACACCCTGAAGAATTCCTCTGCCAATTCCTTGATTTTTAGAACTCCTGGAAGTAGATGTTCCTTGAGGTGATATGGATAGAGTATTGATTTGTCTTTTTTCTTTTCCAAGAATGATCTCAGGATCAACATCAGTCTCCAACATAAATTCTTCCATTTCTGTTTCATTTTGGATGGCTACATGTAGATCATTTATTTGTGAAGCTCTAATTGCATAATTTACATTTGCAAGCATAAAATTCTTATAACATCCAAAAATGACATGCTCATTTGGGTGTTGTTCTTTTGGTATTTGATTTAAAGTTTTAAAGAATCACAATATGATCCAATTGACTGATGTGGGAGAGAAATATACCATTCATAGGTTGGACCTATCAAGGTTTGTAGAAAGACTTTGACCATTACATCATCATGTTGAATCAAATGTATATCACAAACACTTAGAAATTGATCCATATGTCTTTTTGGATCTATGATTCCATCTCCTGAAAAGACTGGTAAAACTCCTTGAGGGAGGGTGGGTAATGTATGTTTCTCTCCTCATAGATTAAGTGGGTTGGAGCTGGCCCTTCTTCTTGGAACTCCTTATCTATCATTTCTTTATCTTTCTTGATTTGGAATCTCATTTCTTTCTTCCCGATCACCTATAATTAAGGTTTCACCTGTCTCTGGTTAGTGGACTTTTATAAGGTTCCCATTTTTCTTGGATTCACAATTGTCTTCTTTTCCTCAAGGATATTTCTCTTCTTCTTCTCGAGTAAGGGTTTCCCAAGAGATTTCAAAATTTTCCTGACTTTTTGTTGTTGTTAACACAAAAACATATAGTTGATGCAAAATAATTCCTTGATTTCTGAGTCCAACTTGTAACCGAGGTTGAATTTGTTTTAATTGAGTCATTAAAATTATGGTCTGAGAAACCAATAATTTGCTCTCCCCAGTATAGTCACCAAAAATGTTGATCTAAAAGACCGTTTTACAGTCTTTAGTCAACCTCACGAGGACAAAATCCACCTGCATTTTTAAAGAGGTGGTACTCCTTTATTTCAAGTAACATACAAGAATAAAATAAAATGTCTGAGAAAGGACTAAGATTTATTGAAATAAATATTCAAACTCAAAGAGTACCTGAGAAAGGACCAGGTATATTATAGAAAGTATATATCACAATATGTTACAAGATTATAAACCAAAAGATTGTATGATAAAATAATATGACAATTTCCATCACAACATTCATCAAGATATAACACAATATTCAAGGAAAGGGAAAAGGCAGTATGGACTGCATATGGAAAAGAACATTAAATTATTATTTCATTAGACACAAGTAATATTATGATGGACATACATTTGAAATATCAAGCTTAAACTCAAACTTAAACTCAAAGTCTTGAAATAACAATAATGCTATATCCAAAATTAGTTCTCTGGGAACCTCAAAAAATAATATATATGTATTTAAAATAAAAGAGTATAGTCTTAGAATAAAAATAAAAAATATTGTGTTTGTGATTCTAAGAGGACTGGGATGGAGATTCCATGGACCTTGAAATGAAAAGACCTATAAGACATAAGAAAAAGATTCAAGGATAACCCTTAGGTTTCATATTTTATTAGGAAATGGAAGGCAATATGAATAATATTTGTAGAAGAAAAGACGATAAGGATGAGAATATGGTTGCTACTTGACTCACTATTATGGAAATATTCTTTAAACTCATTACTTGTTTCCTAGTGCTTATTTTGTAGTTGGGCGTTGTGCTTGAGCTGGCATAACTATTGCAACCATTTCTTGTTGATTTGGCTTGGTGATTTTGATTAGGGATTTTCTTAGGCACTCTTCTATGTATTCCCTCATGGGGGCCACCATGATTTCATGTTTGGTCTTTATTTCAAACATCTCATTCTCCATATCTCTTAGGTCCAAGCCTAATTGGTGTAGTGTGTCATCTACCTCACCATTTCTGTTGAAATATCTAACTAGTCACCTTTCAATTTCCAACTTGGAGAATTCAATTGATTCAATGAACTCACTCACCCATGCAACTTTTAATACATCAAGTTGTTCTAATAATTCATCTTTAGATAAAAGTATTGTGTCCATTAGTAAATTTGGGCTGCCGAGTTATTTCGTGAGATCAACAAGTTTAAAGAAAAGGAAACTAATTTTGTTCTTCACAACATCCAACTCATTTATAATTTATCTTAAACTTTTTATGCTTTTCAACTAGCAGACATTTATTTGTTTCATCCGAACAATGGAAGGCATGTTTTACTTTATTTTGTGGTTATCACTTAAACTTGAAGCTTTAGATGAGAATGTTCCCATAGTGTCTTTGTTAAAACATTCATCATTTTCCAGATCTTGGACCATAAAATTAAAAGACTTGGAAGACACAAGAAAAATAGTCAAGAATCAGCCTTAGGTTTCACAAGTTATTAGGAAATGGAAGGCAATATGAAAAATGATTGTAGAAGAAAATATGATAACATGAGAATATGGTTGTTATTTGACTCACTGTGATGGAAATGTTCTTTGAATCTGTAACTTGTTTCTTGATGCTTATTTTGTAGCTGGGTGCTATGCTTGAGGTGGCATAATTGCTGCAACCATTTCTTGCTAATCTAGCTTGGTGATTTTGATTAGGTATTTTCTTAGCCACTCTTCTATGCATTTCCTCATGGGGGCCACCATGATCTCATGTTTGGTATTTATTTCGAACAAATCATTCTCCATCTCTCTTAGTTCCATGCCTAATTGGGGTAGTGTGCCATATACCTCATCATTTATGTTGACATATCTAACTAGCCATCTTTCTATTTCCTCCTCGGAGAATTCTATTGAGTCAGTGAACTCACTTTCCCATGCAATTTTTAATACATCAATTTGTTTTAATAATTGATCTTTAGATAAAAGTATTTTTTCCATTAGTAACTTTGGGCCATCGATTTCTTTCATGAGATCAACAAGTTCAAATAAAAGGTTTATTCTTCACAACATCTAGCTCATTTATCATTTCTCTTAAATATTTTATTCTTTTCAAACACTAAGAATTTATTTGTTTCATTCAGACATTGGAAGTAAGGTCTTTTTCTCTTCTATGGGTATCACTTGAACTTGAAACTATAGCCGATAATGTTCCCACAATGTCTTTGTAAAAACCTTCATCATTTTCCAGATATTTTTGGAGATATTCTTTGAAATGTGTAATCCTCATCGAAAAGTTGTGGAGCTCTGTGAAAGCTCCCATATTTCTTGGATTAAATCTATTAATTTTTGTATCCCATCTCCAACATACTTTCTTACAACTAACAACAAAATAAATAATCCTTTCCACTTGTTGCTTCTTTCTAGAATATCTTCTAAGGTGAGTGTTGGTTGAATTGTGTTTAATGGTTCAACAAACAATGGTCTTGGAATCAAAGATGCCTCTAATTACTTTATTTTTCCTTTAAAATTATTTTTTCCTTTTCTATATTACCAACATATTATTTCGGTTCCTCTCTGGTTGCTTCATGAAACTGAACAATATTTGAAGCTGCAACCCCATGGAAATCAATTGTTGATTTCCATTTCTTAGACACTCTCTTGTTTTTTGTATTTACTTTCTCAATCAAATTGTTTTTAGAATTCTGATTGTAGGTTGTGTGGTGCAATGTTACTGACTCTTCCTTGAATATTTTTGGTTCCTGAGTGACCATATCTTCATCAATTTCTTGGGTTTCCTGCAGTCATTATTCACACCAGCTAGGTTCTTTGATAAGATCATCTACATCCATTTCCTAGGGACTATCTTGAATTTCAGGTATTTATAACCATGTTTTCAATGTCTCTCTTTTATTTTTAGTAGAGGTGTGTACTGCATGGGATTTTCAAGATTTTTCTTTCTTCTGTCCTTGTCACCACCATCATTTGATTTTCCAACATTTGTTTTCCTTGTTTCCAAACCACTGCTTCTTGGTTTTGTTCACACTAGGGTACTTCTTTGAGACACAGTCAGATAATTAAGTTTTTTATTATTCATTTCTTTGCCTCGATGTCGATAACACTTATTAGTGCTAGCTAATTATTCCATAACATTAAAATCCTTGTCGACTTAATTCTAGGGGAGATTCAAATTATCCCCACCACCTTCTTTAAACTATTCAATTTTGGTAAAATAAGAGGAATAGACGAGTAGGGACATATGTGCACTAAATAAATAATTAGGGTCGAAACCCTCAACACATTTAGCTTCATTTAAGTTGACTTGGCCAAATTGACTTGCAAATTCATTCAAATGTGAGATGATTTTTACAACAACTTCTCCAACTTTCCAAGGAAACAAGATGGATTTTTTTTTTTTCTTTTCTCATTAAATAAATGATCCCAGAATTTGTATTTCCTGCAAAATTGTATAATAAAATGTATGTATGATACATAAAAAGGGAGGAGAAAGGGTTTCTTCTCAGAGCCAAATAACCTTATGATACTCAAATCCTCAGTGGTTTCAAAGATTC
Organism: Picea engelmannii; assembly: GCA_009831015.1. Taxonomy (NCBI): domain Eukaryota; kingdom Viridiplantae; phylum Streptophyta; class Pinopsida; order Pinales; family Pinaceae; genus Picea; species Picea engelmannii. The sequence continues at coordinate 352,097 of ML780626.1, forward strand.
CTTTCTCTAAGAGAAAGGTGGAATCTTCAAGTGATAGTCTTGATGTGTTATGGCCAAAGATTAACTTTTTAAATTTAGAGATGAATTTTTTGTCAACTAAGTAAAAATAATACTAGGCCTTGTGCCTCCATAAGGTTGGATACCAAGCAAAGTCTGGATCCAACTTACAATAGATACTTATTTCCCTTGGAAAGTCCTAAAAAACATGGTAGTAGGCTATGGTGAAAAATAGATAGGATTTCATGTAAAATTTCCGAGTTTTCTTCAGACTACTCAGTTGAAATGAGATTTCATTAGAAATAATGTGACCACAATCAATGAGGGAAATTCATGCACAACGAAATGGAGAATATAATTGATATTTCTTGGAATGGAGGTTGTGGATTCCAAACCAATCATGCAAGAAAACAACCAGGAAAATTCCTTTTATGGATACTTCAAGGAACTTACCCCAATATTAGAAGCATTGGTGTTAGTTTTAGGGTCGACCAAATATTTCTCAAGGATATATTCTCCTCCTCTATGTTCTTTGAGGAATTCATCGACTTTTTCACCCTTGAAATGCATGGTGGGTGTAGGGAGTCGTGGAATTCTTGTGAATAACGAAGGAGCAAGGGAGACATGTTTTTTTTCCTTGGAGTAGGATTATTCTCTTATCTGAATTGAATTTATCTATACACCACTGAACTAGCTCTTTGAAATATGTTACCTCTAGAACACAACCAACCAAGACTATGCTTGAGGTCTATACTTGGTTTGTATTATTTTAAGAAGGAGGGAGGGCCTTGTAGTAGTTGTAAGCTCTCGATCATTATAAATCTTGGTCTTCTCATCTAAGCTTATTTAGTATATCTATACATTATAACTATTTTCTCTTACTTGACATTATGTACACTGCTTTCTATTCTTACCAATGGGTGGGGCTACTGTCGATATAAAATTTTATAGCTTGGCATATTAGTTCTTTATTTAATTTACCACATATTTCTCTCATGATTAATTAACATAGCTCTTATTTCAAAGTTGTTGGCCTGCATGATGATATTTTTGAATTTATTACAAGGTTTATGAAATCTTCACCACTTTAATAATGACATTATGTTCACACAAGTGGTGGCTGATGTGGTGGGGGAGAATAAATGCGATGGGGAAATGGTGATGTAATGTCATGGGAGGTGTAAACTAGTTAAGTATGGAAGTGCGAAAAGAGGAATGATAAGTGCATTATGGTGAAGGAGAGATTGCGGGTGTGGGACACAAAACATGATGAGATGAAAATGGTGGAAGGAGAGGACTCCCACATCCCCATCCAAAATAAGACTAAGTATGCGAAAATTTCATTATGCAGGTCACGAAAGTAAGAGGGTCATTTTGTAGAATGCATGAATGTGGGTCTGTGGGACATAAGACATGAGAAAAAGGAAAGTGGAATAGATGGGTGTCCCGCATCCACATTCTAAGAAATCTTCTAATTATAAAAGGTATAAGGTACATTTTGGAGGACGTAGAGATAAAGGTTGAAATTGAGGGTAGAGAGATTGTGGGACATGGAACATGAGAAAATGCAGGACATGAATGTGTTGGTCTCGCTTTAAAAATGACTAAGTGTTGGAAATTTGAAAGAAGAAGAAAAATGACTAAGTATAAACACATGGGTTTGTGGGTGGGTAGACCTAGGAATTTGATAGTAGTATGACCCACAACCCACATTTGAAAGGAGAAAAAGAATAAGTAAGAAAATTCAAGAAGCAAAGAACATCAAAGGAAAAATACTAAGGATGGGTGTATGTGTAATAATGTTGATCAACAAATGTGGATCAACACACAAGAATCGTGATTTTTTTGCATCGCATAAAAGTTTATTATTTTGTAGGCTACAAAGAGGGTAAATTTTAGAAAGCAAAAAAAAGGGGAGAGGCATCATATGAAATCCATACAACATCCATCCTACATATATACAAGATACGAATGCAAAATGCAGGAATATTAAGAGGAAATGATTCGCGCATGGATCTGTTGATCTACATGGAATAATCGGTAGAGAAGTGCACATACTAAGTCTGTAGGTGATGGCAGAGGAGCTCGGTGCTAAGGAGAGTTGTCAAGGTAGTGGTCCATTGTAGTAGACAGTCCACGTGGAGGCTAGGCAGTGCCATGGAAAATTTAGCAGCGGCTTGAGGTGATGGAGTGGATGAATGCAACAGAAGTAAAAGCATGGGGTCATGGTGTGTGTTATCGACACGTGCTGGGAAGAAGGGCAGAGGATCTACCGAAAAGTGAAGGAAGCGTGGGCTCATGCTGAGTGGTCACGGGAAAGTAGAAGAGAAGTAGTGGAGGAGGTATCGGGTAAAACCAACCACCAATGTAGACCAACTTCCAGCCAGGTGAAGAAAGGGGCCAACCAGTAGGGAAACCAATAGACCATGGGCAAGGCAACAATAAATGGGTAGTCCAAAAGTTCATCGGGCAGCCTAGAAAAAATAAGGCAGCACTCAAGCAGCCCAAATAAGTACTCGAGAAACAATGAAAGGCTACAAGAAGCCTCTAGTAGCTTTGATTAGGGGTATGGGAAATGGGTAGTGGGTCCGGGTAGTGGAAAATGGGTTCGGGTACTGGACAGTGGGTCTGGGAAGCAGGTAGTAGGGATTCAGGCAATAGATTTTTATTTTCAACAGATTGCAGTTTCAGTGTTGTGTTTTTGGGTTAACATCAGATATTGGAGATGGAAACTATATTGCAATTTGAGAATAGGTTGGATGGGGTTTCCAACTATAGTCCTTGGAAGGGGAGAATCATGTTGGTGTTTATGGAGAATGGGATCTAGGAATTTGCTAATACTTAGATCACTCCTCCAACAAATTTGACACAATTGGTCATCCATAGTTAAAAGGATGTGAAATATAGGTGCATAGTTATAGATGGAGTAAAGGATCATTTAATCCCTCATTTGTCTAGAAATAACATTTCAAGGGACATGTGGGAGGCTTTGAAGGGTTTATTTTAGAGTAAAAATGAGAATCGAAAAATGGTGCTGAGAGAGAAGATCATAGACACTAAGATGACAGGATCAAACATGGTTACAACCCATATCACCTAGATCTCATAGGTTCGATATGAGTTGGCTACAATCAAGGAGAAAATGGATGATTTAGAATTTGCTAGGACGACACTCAAAGGCTTCATGAAGCAATGGATATCATTCAACAAAGGAAACATGGCACATGAGAAGCTCCCTGATTGGATGAGGTTGTGGGATGACTTCATTTAGGAATAACTTCGAGATGAAGATATGAATGGAGGCTGGTACAATATTGATTATGAGAACCTTTCTCTTTTCAGTGAGGCAAAGAAGGGAAAGTTCAAGAAGATTTCTAGTGGAAAGTATACCTCTCAAGATAACAAGAAGAAAGACATGAGAAAAGTCAAGTGATTTGTATGTCACAAGTTTGGGCATTATGCAGGTCAATGTCCAAACAAGAAGAAGGGTGGAAATGAGACACAACCAGAGGTAGCTACGTCGACAAAGGCTCAAGTGGATGAGTTTTCCAAGAAGTTTGAATAGGCATTCTTACTTGTTTCCCATATTTCCTCATACACCATATCATCTGGTGCATGGCTACTAGATAATGGAGCCAAATGTCATATGACAAGAGCACAAGAGTTTTTCGAGAGCTTCATAGATTCAAACTTAGAGATGTATGTGGAACTTGGTGTGGGAACCAAGCATGCAGTAAAGGGATATAGGAAAGTTCCATTCCAGATGGATTCATGAGGCATGTTGAGAGTGATGGGCATGCTATGGGTGTCAGGACTTAGGAGGAGTGTGCTATCGGTCTCAATGATTGAGACGAAGGGATTTTCCATAGTATTCCAAGATGGACATGCGTTGATCAAGCCCAAAGGATCTAGCTCAGACACAACACTTGTTCTTAGAGTTAGATAGAGAAACTTGTATAAGCTAAAGGGGCATCCTATGTGAGCAATGGAAAGTAGCAGAGTGGCAGAGAACAAAGAGCAGGTAGCCTCAAAGGTTGAGCAACTCAGAGGGAGTCAACCTTTAGGTTCATGTTGGAAGGAGTAGCCTTTTGATTTTGTCAAGAAGGAGTCATGGTAAAAGATGGCCATGCAATATTCCGAGGAGAAGAAGGCTTCTAGGATCATGTTAAAAGGTAGAAAGTCTTCGAATAAGGGTCTGAACAAGATGGCAGGGATAAATTTATGTTCATATGGTGCAACCAATCAAGTGGATTGGAGATAAACCATGGTAGTGGATATGGTAACAAAGACAAAGCCACCTCCAGGTGGTAGAAGTACCTTCCTGGATAAGAGGGAATGTTGATGTATGTATAACTGGACATGTACTTCCACATTGGCTTGGTGTCTAGCATGTGGAAGTCGTCACTAATACCTCTTAGGGCTTAGTTGTTTCACTTTACTAGCAATTATTAAAGTGAATGATCTTTTAGAATTAATGGGAGTTAAATGATTAATTTTTTGGCATTAGTAACTTAAGTGAGTTAATTAAATGCTAGCTAGAGATCATAAAGTGAAGGTGAGATATAATCTCATCCTTTGATCACTTTGGAGATGATTTAGGGTTTTTTTTATTTTGGGTTAACTTAACATTATAAAAGACAGCCTAAGTAAGAGGGTGAGACACATAGAATGAGTGAGTGAGATCTCATTCATTGGGTGGAGAAGGGAATTCATCTAAGTGTGCAGGGGTAGAGGCCAAGGAAAGGAGAAAAGGGGAAGAAAAGGAATATCATCCAGGTTTGATAGTGATAAAGGAGTATCTTTGGCCTCAAGCAATCTGCATCAACCCAAAAATATTTCAAGTTTAAGATAATAAATCATATGAAGGAATAAGTGTCAAATCCATTTTTTTATCTTTGGCCTCAATCAATCTGCATCAACCCAAAAATATTTCAAGTTTAAGTTAATAAATCATAGGAAGGAATAAGTGTCAAATTCATGTTGTTGCAACACATGTTGTAATAGTTGTTGCAACACATGTTGTAAAATTTGTTGCAACACATGTTGAAACATTTGTTTTAATACATTGCTACAACCCCGTGTGACATATTTAGAGGCTATGAATTATGCATTTTCAACTCCACGTGTATTGGAAGAGATTCATGACAAGTGACAGGTCAAATAAGTGTGGGAAAATGAATCTTTTAAGTTTCTACAATTGTTTAAATCTCGTTAAATCAACATTTAGAAGAAAAAAAAATTGGAAGGTGGAACATGTAACTACCTAGGGGGGAAACAAGAAACGATTGGGGAAGTTGAATGGTCTGAATGGTTCAGCTACCAAGAAATGAAAAGACAAAGAGGAAAATAAAATAGTGTCAACAAAACTTGACGTTATTTATTACAGGAAGAAACATAAAAGAGAGGAGACAACAAAAGGGTTAGAAATACAGGTGAGAATTGTTCAAGATTAGTATGATATGTAATAAATATGTAATTGAATTTTTGTTTTGACTAATGAAAATATTTTTGTTCTCGTCCATTAGTTTTGTTTGTTATTTTTTTCCATGTAGCAGTGAATTCCTCGTGTCATTCTTTAACTATTAATTTATTGTAGATATCAGTATGCTATTAGTTGTGTACTCCATGGGAAGATGTCTGGATTTAGTAGGGATTTTATGCAAAATCTAGGGGGACTACATCAAGCGGTATCAAAGCTAGTTCATTTCATGATTTATGAGAGAACAGTTCCTGGAGGTAAGGCCCATGAATGTTAGTTTGAGTGAGGGTTGCAAGACAACTTGTAAGGATTCCATCGGGAAGAGCAGGAGTAGCACGAGGAGGTGCAAGAAATAGATAACTCAAATAATTACAAAGGAGAATTGAATAAATGGAAACAAAAATTTATGGAGATGCTAAAACAAGTTTAGAGTCTGAAGATGAGCCTAAAGAAGAGTTAAATGATAAGGAAGTAGACCCAACAGTGCGTTTAATATATTTTCTAAAAGATAGAGGTAGTGCAAGGGTGGAAGTTTCATCCTATGATGGTATTTTGAAAGATGAGACTCTCATTGATTGGATAGGAGAGATTGAGATATTTTTTGAGTATGAAAATGTTCAATATCCCAATAGGGTTCGATTCACCATGACTAAGCTAAAGGGTCATGCTTCACTTTGGTGGGATATGCTACAGAAAGACAGAGTGGATAACTAACAGGGAAATATTAGAACTTGGAAGAATATGGTGAGAAAAATAAAGGAGAAATTCCTACACGTCGATTACCAGCAGAATTTTTGCAGGCAGGTGAAAAACTTAAGGCAGAAAGATACATATGTTTGTGGATATACAGAGGAGTTTTTTAAACTATCCCTTGGGTTAAGGATAAAGGAACTAGAGTATCAAAGAGTGGAAAGATATGTGAATAGGTTGAAGTACCATATTCGGGATGAGATGAGTACACATTACTTTCGTAATGTAGATGAATCCTATCAATTTTCTTTGAAGGTGGAAGAAAATATTGACAAAATATTGTGGCAGAATTTCCGAGGAAAAGGAACTTGAGGTAGGGGTATAGCAAGTGCTACTAAAGATAATGAAAAGGAGGATGAAGGAACCAACAGTCATAATACAAGAGGAGGAAGAAGCGTTGGCAGAGGAAAAGGTTTTGTTCAAGGTAAGTATGTGATTACATGTTATATATGTGTAGTAGAGAGTCACAAAGCATCATAATGTCCGGATAGGAAGAACATAGTGAGAAGAAATGAGGCTAGGACACAAGTTACCTACGCAGATGAAACAACAATTGCTGGTGGGAATGTGGAAGTAGTTCAACAAGAGAAAAGAGAAAACCTAATGTTTATAAGAGTATTAATCAAGCCTAAGACAAAGGTAGCATAAGAGTTTGAATAGATAAAGAGAGTGTTCAAAACTAAATGAAAAATTTAGGATAAGTGTTGTCATCTTGTCATAGATGGCGGAAGTACATAAAATTTAGTATTCATAGAAGTAATGGAGAAATTGAAGTTTAAAATCATTCCACATCCAAATCTGTACAAGGTCTCATGGTTGAAAAGAGGAAAACATGTGACTGTGACTAAGAAATGATTGTTGATTTTTTAGATTGGAAAGTTTAGCGAACATGTATTGTGTGACATAGTAGAGATCGTTGCTTATCATGTACTACTCAGAAGACCATGGTTGTTTGACGAAAAACTTTTCAATGACAGGAGGAAGAATACTTATGGTTTTTTAAAGGATGGAAAGAAATATAAATTGGAGACAATGGTGGAGACTGAGTTGAATGGTAATGATAGAAAGGAAAAGGAAAACATAAATATATGTAGGAGTAGTCGCATTATGTTGTGGTCAACTAAGGAATTCTTGAGAAAATTATTGGTTGTGGAGCATGATTATTTTCTTGATTTAGAGATCTTGTTTTAGCCATGTTTGGATCATAGTTCTTGATGGGGGGGTGTGGGG
>ML780626.1:359561-371937 GCA_009831015.1 Picea engelmannii
TCCCCCCCCCCCCCCCCCACATTTGTCGCCAGGGGGTCTAGGGGGGGTGGCAACAATCATTGGAGCCCCCCTTGGAGGGGGTTTAGGGGAAGATCCCCTGAAGATAAGGTTTTGGTAAATTTTCCTTGTAAAATATTTTAATTTCATAGTCCATCTAAATCGTTCATCATTAGGTTGCACATATAACGGTAGAAGTTATGTTAGGGTTTTTTTCCTAGAAGGAAACCCTCTTTTATGTATGAGGGAATTGTATTGTAGTTGTGTAGTAGTTTTGTGAAACGATATTGTGACTAAGATAGGAGAATGTGAAGAAGAAGTTACAGTGGATGTGTTGTAGGTTGCATCCCTTCATTTCCCTATATAATAAAAGAAAGGACTCACAATTTATCTGTGGACATAGCCCATACCGGGAAAACCACGTATATATATGTCTTTATTGTAATGAGCATATTTTGTGTTTTATTTTTGCATCTATTTTATTTTATTTCTTTTCAATCCTCTTTTCTAACAATTGGTATTAGAGTGAAAGGGAACTCGCAAGAAAAGAGGGTTTCTAGTTTGAGTGGGAGCAATGGTGGAAGATGGAAAATTTAGGGTTGAGAAATTTAACGACCAAACTACCAGTTATGGAAGATGAAAATGGAAGACTATATATATTAGAAGGATATTTTCCTACCGTTGGGAGGAAAATAAAAGAAGATGACGAGTATGAAGGACGAAGAATGGGAGTTTCTTGATAGAAAGGAACTAGGAACGATATGGTTGTGCATGGAAATGTCGATGGCTTTCAACGTTTCAAAAGAAAAGAAAATGGAGGATCTGATGAAGGCATTGGCTAAACTATATGAAAAACCCTCGGTCTCCAACAAGGTATTTCAAATGAAGAGATTATTTAATATGAAGATGTCAGAAGGTGGGTCTGTTGTCGACAATTTAAATGGATTTAATACAGTTACTAATCAACTAAGTTATGTAGGAGTAAACTTTGATGATGAGTTTAGGGCTCTTATAATCTTGTGCTCGTTGTCATAAATATGGAACAACTTGGTCATGGATGTATGTAACTCTTTCTTTAGTTCAAACACGAAAATTTGATGATGTTGTTGGTGTATTCCTTAGCAAGGAAATGCGACAAAAAATCACATCTGAGGCATCATCTAATGCGTTGATTGTAGAGAACAAGGGAAGACAAAGGGAAAAAGAGGAAAGAGCCCAGGGAACCTTGGGAAGCCTAGGAAGGGCATATCCAAATCCAAGTTAAGAAAGATAGAGTGCTAGAATTGTGGGAAGAAAGGACATATGAAGAAAGACTACAGATCTCCAAATAAACAAGAAGATGGACAACAAGAGAAAAATCAAGAACCAAATATAGCAGGTCATGTGTTACAATATGCTTTAATTCTTTCTTTAGATAATATTATTGATTCTTGGGTATTAGATTCAGGGGCTTCATTTCATGCCACATCCCATAGGAAATATTTTCAAGATTATGTTTAAGGTGATTTTGGACAAGTTTATTTAGGTGATGATGAATCATGTAAAATTGTTGGAATGGGTAAGGTACAAATAAATTTAAAGAATGGAAACCAATTGTTTCTGAAAGAGGTGAGACATGTTCCAAATTTGAGAAGAAATATGATTTCAACAGGGAAGTTGGGAAGTGAAGGTTGCATATCTACATTTACAGAAAAGGCGTGGAAGGTCACTAAAGGATCATTGGTAATAGAAAAAGGAGAGAAGGTAGGTACATTTTATTTATGTACTGGTAATGCTAATTCTTCTATCTATTTATCTTCTACAAGAGTGGATACAACATTGTGGCATCATAGGATTGGACACAGAATTGAGAAGGGAATGAAAATACTCCACAAAAGGAATTTGTTTTCAGATCTCAAACAAGTTGAATTGTATTTCTGTGAGCACCATGTTTATGGAAAACATAAGAGAGTCAAATTTCTCAAAGTTGAAAAGGAAAAGAAGTGTGAAAAGTTAGAGCTTTTGCATACATATGTATGAGGAACAGATCATATATCATCTCTTGGTGGCTCATTATTATTATTAATAATGCAATTACAAAAACTTGGGTTTATTAGATTTGAAAAAAATCTGATGTTTTTGACACTTTTAAGAAATGGAAAGCTTTGGTTGAGAATGAGACAGGAAAAAGGTTAAAGTGTCTCTAATAAGATAATGGAGGTGAATATTTTAGCAAGGAGTTTGATAACTATTGTTCATACCATGGGATTCGTAGAGAGAATATAGTTCTAGAAACACCACAAGAAAATGGTGTGTCAAAAAGGATGAACAAGACAATCATGGAACGTGAAAGGAGTATGAGATTGCATGCAGGGTTTCCCTTACAGTTTTGTGTAGATGTCATAGATATTGATGTTTAATTAATAAATAGAGGGCCTTCAAGCTCCTTGGATGGTGGCATTCTAGAGGAGGCATGGACAAGTAAAAAGGTAAACTACTCATTTTTGAAGACTTTCAGTTGTGAAACATTTGTCCATATTGATAAAGAAAATAGAACAAAGGTTGAGGAAAAATCCAAGAAGTGTACCTTTATTGGATACAATGTTAATGATTTTAGTTATTGCTTATGGGATTATGAAAATCACAAAATCATAAGAGGTAGAGATGTAGTATTCAATGAAAAGGTCATGTACAAAGATCAATTGCAGGAAAATGAACAACAAAAGGAAAACACAACAGTGCTTGATGAAATCAAAGAAAATGAAATTCTAAAGGTATTAGAAAATCAAAATGTACAAAAACATGAGAAACAGGTAACTCAGACACCTACAAGTGTTGTTATAATATCTACCAGGTTAAGTAGACCCCTTGAACGATACTCTCCTTCATTGTATTATTTATTGTTGACTGATTCTGGTGAACTAGAAAGTTATGAAGAGGCAATGCAGGTAGACAATAAAAAGAAGTGGGAGCAAGGCATGAAAGAGGAAATGAACTCAGTAAATAACCAAACTTAGGACTTGGTTCAGTTTCCTATAGGAAAAAGAGCATTGAATAATACAAGGGTTTACAAGTTGAAGGAATAAGATGGAGGGAAAAAGTGGTACAAGGCCATACTTGTTGTAAAAAGGTTTGCACAGAAGAAAGGTATTGATTTTCATGAAACATTTTCTCATGTTGTTAAAATGACTTCAATTATGACTATTTTAAGTCTTGTGGTAGTAGAAGATTTTCATCTTGAACAGTTAGATGTAAAAATAACTTTTCTCTATGGGGATTTGGAGGAAGAGATTTATATGCAGCAACCACAAGGGTATGAGGTCAAAGGGAAGGAGAATTTGGTATGCAGGTTGAAGAACAACTTGTATGGTCTAAAGAAAGCTCCAAGGCAATGGTATTTGAAGTTTAACATGTTTATGATAGAACACGGTTATAGTAGATTTCATTATGATCATTGTGTTTATTTTAAGAGGCTAGAAAATGGAAGGTACATTATCTTACTATTATATGTAGATTACATGCTTATTGTAGGGTCTAACATGTAGGATATAAATGTGCTCAAAATAAAATTAGCTAATTCATTTGTGATGAAGAAGTTGGGTGTTGCAAATAAAATCCTTAGTATGAGGATAAAAAGAGATAGGAAAAATCACAAATTGACATTGTCTTAGGGTGAGTACATAGAGAAGGTGTTGGAGAGGTTTAGAATGCAGGATGCAAAACCAGTTAGTACACCTTCGGCCAACCATTTCAAATTAAATAAGGAAATGTGCCCCAAGATATAGGAGTAGATCAAATACATGTCCAGGGTCCCTTATTCATCGTCAGTTGGTAGCTTGATGTATGTGATGGTGTGCCCAAGACCAAATATTGCACATGTAGTGGGAGTTGTGAGTAGGTATATGAACAATCTAAGTAAATAACATTGGGGGGCAGTAAAGTGGATTCTCATGTATTTGAGAGGTAGTACTACTACTCATGCATTATGTTTTGGAGGTTCAAACACTATTCTATAGGGATATGTTGATTTAGATATGGTAGATGATAAATATAGCAGGAGGAGCACCAAATGGTATGTTTTTACTATAGGTGGAACAATAGTAAGTTGGATTTCAAAACTACGAAAGGTTGTTGCACTTTCAAAAATGGAAGCAGAGTATGTTGCTTCTACAAAGGATAGTAAAGAGATGATTTGGTTATAGAGGTTTACGGAGGAATTGAGAAAGCAATAGGAGAATAGTAGGTTGTATTGTGATAGCCAGAGTGTCATTCATCTTGCAAAGAAATGAGCCTTCCATTATAATACTAAACATATACAACTCAAGTACCATTTCATACGATTCGTTTTGGAAGATGGACAACTAAAGTTGGAAAAGATACATACTAGAGAGAATCCTATAGATATGTTAATAAAGGTAGTAACCAAGGAGAAACTGAGTTCCCACTCAGTTTCAATTGGACTTCAAGAATGAAGGTGAAGATGAGAAAATTTCTAGGTCCAAGGTGGATCATAGTCCATTAGGTATAACAATAGTGGAGTTGTTGTGATGAGTCTCCAAGTGGGAGATTGTTGGTTTTGGAGCCTGATTATTTTCTTGATTCAAAGGTCTGTTTTCAGTCGTGTTTGGATCCCAATTCCTGATAGGGGGATGTGGGGGGGATTCCCCCCCAACATATGTCTCCAAGGGTCCAAGGGGTGATGAAACGGATTGGATACACCCATGGAAAGGGTTCAGGGGTAGTGCCCTCGAAGATAATTTTTTGGGAAATTTTCATTGAAAAATATTGTTATTTCGTAGTCAATCTGAACCATTCATCATTAGGTTTCAAATATGACAGTAGAATTTATGTTAGGGATTTTTTCCCTAGAAGGAAACCCTATTTTATGTATGAGGGAATTGTATTTTGGTTGTGTAGTAGTTTTTTGAAAATGTATTGTGACTGAGAGAGGAAACTATGAGAGAGTGAAGAGGAAGTTATAGTGGATGTGTTGTAGGTTGTATCCCTTCATTTGACTGGATAATAAAAGAAAGGACTACCAATTTTTCCATGGATATAGCCCATATTGGGTGAACCAGGTATATATGTCTCTATTGTATTGTGTATCTTCTATTTTTTATTTCCGCATCTATTTTATTTTATTTCTCTACAATCCTCTTTTCTAATAAGAAAATAAGAGTGATCATTTATGTTTGGCCTTAGTACCAAGAGAAGTTTTGGATATTTAAAAAACGAGTCTCGTGCCACCAAAAATTCAACCTTTGTTGAATGAGTTAAGAATATTGTTGTAGATGATATACCAATAGGTTTACCTCCCTTGAGAAGTATATCACATCAGAATGATTTGATATCGGGATCAATTCTACCGAATAAAGCTCATTATCGGATGACTCCATCTGAGAGTGAGGAAGTAAATAAGAAGGTGCAAGAGCCGCTTGACAGAGGATTGATTAGAGATATTTTGAGTCCATGTGTTGTACCTATATTTTTGAAACCCAAGAAAGGAGGTGAATGGAGAATGTGTATTGATTCACGATCTATTAACAAGATTACTATCAAGTACCGATTTCCTTTTCTAAGGATGGATGACCTCATGGATTGTTTGAGTGTAGTCAAGTTCTTTTCAAAGATTGATTAAAGAGTGGTTACCATCATATTCGGATAAGGGAAGGTGAAGAATGGAAGACAACATTCAATAGAAAGGATGAGTTGTTTGAGTGGTTAGTTATGTCATTTGGACTAACCAATGCACCTAACACATTCATGAGAGTTATGCATGAAGTTTTCAAACCATTTTTTGGTAAGTTTGTTGTTGTGTACATAGATGACATTTTTATTTTCAACAAGACCAAAGAAGAAAACCTAGATCATGTGAGAAAGGTGTTACCGCAGTTGAGAGAAGAGAAACTACCAATCAATTTGAAGAAATGTATATTTATGAAGGAAGGGTTAGTATACTTGGAATTTGTGATTTCCGAGGAAGGTTTGAGGATGTATTCTGAAAAGGTTAAGACTATTTTAGAGTGGAAAACACCTAAGTGTACGTTTGATGTGAGAAGTGTCCATGGTTTGGAAAGCTTCTATATGAATTTTATTAGAAATTTCAGTGAGATTTGTGCACCACTTACTAAATGCATGAAGAAGGGAAATTTTAAGTGGACAGTAGCAGTCATGAAGTCATTTGAATATTTGAAGAAAAAGTTAATTGAACGACTAATTTTAGCACTTCCAGATTTCAATAAAGTATTTCAAGTGGAATGTGATGGAAGTGGTTCAACAATTGGAATATTTTTGAGCCAAGAAGGAAGATCGATTGCGTTCTTCAACAAGAAATTGAATGATGCTAACAAGAATACTATGTTTATGATCAATAGTTTTATGCTATTGTACATGCCTTGAAGAATTGGTGACATTACTTGTTACCAAATGAATTTTTATTATTTATTGATCATAAGTTGTTGCAATACATCAATAATCAGGGTAAGTTAAATCAAAAGCATTCCAAATGGGTAACGTTTTTGCAAAGTTACTCATTTGTTTTGAAACACATGTTTGGAAAGTCGAATAGAGTTGCAGATGCATTGAGTTGAAGGATAATGCTACTAAATACTTTAGCAATTGAAGTTGTTAGCTTGGAATGTATGAAATAATTGTATGCAGAAGATGCAGAGTTTGCAGAGACCTAGAAAGCATGCAAAGCACCTTGTAGTATCGATAGAACAAGATATTTGGATTTTCATTTTCAAGAAGGTTTCTTGTTCAAGAACCAAGGTTTATGCATTCCACGAAGATCGTTGTGGTTGAATCTTATTAGAGAGTTTCATAGTAGAGGTTTAGGTGGATATTTTGGTGTTGATAAGACCACGACATTGGTGAGGGACATATAATTTTGGCCTAGCATCAACAAGGGTGTTAATAAGTTCATTGATTGTTGTATAATTTATCAAATCACCAAAGGAAGGAGTCAAAACACAGGATTGTATACACCACTACCAGTACCCGAGAGGCCATGGGAAGATATAAGTTTGGAATTTGTTTTGGGACTACCTGGGATATAGAGAGGTCATGAATCTATGATGGTTGTAATGGACATATTTTTCAAATATGGCACATTTCATACCATGCAAGAAAATCAATCATGCTACTAAATTTGATGTTTTATTTTTCATAGAGATTGTGAGATTACATGGGATACCAAGAAGTATCACTTCTGATAGGGATATGAGATTTCTTGGGAATTTTTGGAGGATACTTTGGAAAAAGATGGGTTCCAAATTGTTGTACAGTTCTGCATACCATCCTCAAATGGATGGATAGACCGAGGTGGTGAACCAAAGTCTCGAAAATTTGTTAAGGAGTTTGAGTGGGGAGAAGCCAGGACAATGGGATTTGACATTGGCAAAGGTTGAATCTGCTTATAATGATTATGTTAATAGATCTATAGGAAAGAGTCCATTTCAAATTGTTTATGGCAGGTCATTGAAAGGAGTTGTTTATTTGGTTAATTTTCCCAATCTAGAGGACAAAAGAAGTGATGATGCAAGCGAATTTGGAGAGAGCATGAATGAAATGCATGAACAGGTTAAGAGAAAGATACAAAAGAGAAATACCAAGTATAAAGAAGGAGAAAATATGCGAAGAAGATGAATTTTTTTTGAAGAAGGAGAGCTGGTAATGGCACACTTGAGGAAGGAAATATTTCCCAGAGGTACGTTTAGTAAGATTAACAACAAGAAAATTGGGCCATGCATAATTTTGACAAAGATTTTTTATAATGCATGCAAGTTGAAATTACTGAAATATTTTGACATTTCTCCAATATTCAATGTGGCTGACTTGTACGAGTTTCATGAGGGAGATGAGAATGGTGAAAAATATATCCTGGCCGAATGGAAGAAACAACTACTTGTTAAACTAGTCAAAGAATTGGAACAAGTTTTGGAGAAGATAATTCGCAAGAAGACCAGAAATAAAGAGTATTTTGAATATTTGGTCAAGTGGAGAAACAAGGGTTATGTAGATTCATCGTGGGTTTTTTAAAAGGAGTTAGAACACCTACAAGGATATTTATCCTCTATTGGATCTACAGTTGCATCCACATGAGCTAGGGCTCATGTTTTTCTTACCAAGGATTTCTGATGTAGGAGCATCTTTGGCCTCAAGCAATCCACATTAACCCAAAAATATTTCATGTTTAAGCTGATAAATCATAGCAAGGAATAAGTGTCAAATTCTTGTTGCTGCAACACATGTTGTAACAGTTGCTGCAACACATGTTGAAAAAATTGTTGCAACACATTTTGAAACAATTGTTGCAACACCAACGTGATGTATTTAGAGGCTACAAATTATGCATTTTCAAATCCACGTGTATTGTAATAGATTCATGACAAGTGGCAGGCCAAATAGTGTGGGAAAATGAATCGTTTAAGTCGCTACAACTATTTAAATCTTGTCAACTCAATGTTTAGAAAAATGTTTTTTGAAAGGTGGAACATGTAACTACCCAGGGGGGAAACAAGAAATGATTGGGGGAGTTGAATGGTCTAAACGGTTTAGTTGCCAAGAAATGAAAAGATAAAGGGGAAAATAAAATAGTGCAGGGGGTTCAACTCGGCTCAACAAGGATCATCAAAATTTGACTTGATTTTGTACAGGAAGAAACATAAAATAGAGGAGACAATAAAAGGGTCGGAAACATAGGAGAGAGTTGTTCCAAATTCGTATGAGATGTAATAAATCCTTAATTGATTTATGTTTTGACTAACGGAAATATTGTTGTTGTCGTCCATTAGTTTTGTTTCTTCTTTTCTTTTCCTATAGCAGTAAATTCCTCCTGGCATTCTTTAACTATTAATTTTTGTTAGACATCAATATGCTATTAGATGTGTACTCTGTGGGAAGATGCCTAGTTTTTGTAGGAATTGTATGCATAATTTATGGGGAGTATGTCAGATAGGCTAGGCTATTTTGTTGTATTGTATTATTCTTTAGGTGGGCCATTATCCCAGGACAAGAACCCATGATTTTATATTAATAAAATCAACAAGGTATTAATTTTCCCTTCGGGGTTTTTCTAGAGGTGTTTACCCAGAAATCATGTGTGAAATGTGTATGTTTTCTTATGATTCTGTTGATTTATTTGTTTAGATCGTTAAAACTCATATGTTCTTGTATTCAATAATCACAAGCAGAAAGCATATCCACAAAGCAAATGAATAATCACATATGTTAAGGTAATAACATATGAGTAAACTCATATGTTATATATTTGTTAATTTAGTCTTGACTAATCACAAGCAGAAGGCATATCCACAAAGCACGTCACTACCTTACCCTTACATGGCTATTAGCTTTATTATCTCATCATAGCTTGCATGCTTTGCAGTTGATAGATCAAAACAACTCATGAATGACCACTAGCAATAATTTAATTAATTGACACTTGAAAGAGCATAAGTGCTTTAAGTTTCTTAATAAAATATACTTAAAAGGGTGACAATGACTAGGAAATGGATTTAATTCAAGAGATATTACCAATAATATCATAGACACGCCCACAATAAGAGATACAACTTGACATATGACAATAATATGCAAGAAAATACAAGTTTTTGGTTTATTTTAATTACTACAATAAGTATTATTTACAATTGCCTATATTAAATATTGCAAATCAAAAGAAATTTAAAGTCCAAAGGATAAACTAATAACAAGTAAAAAATTAACTTATTGCAATAGTGATCCGTCAGGATTTTTCGAATGACTATGGTTGAGTTTAATTAGCATGCATTAATTGACCATTGGGAAACTTAACGAAAGAGTGAGAAAAAAGAATGAATCATACAGCCATTAACATATTTTCAGATCTGAAAAACAATGAAAAGCAGCAAACCATAATGCACAAGTTTGATAACGGAGTTCGGCAACTTTGCCTACGTCTCCAGGCCTTTTCTCTGTGAGGAAGGCTTCTTTATTTATTTTTGAAAGCTTATTAGTACATCTTTACAATGTCGATTGGCTTCTAGACTGATCTGGTCATGTTCGCCATGATCTCTAGAATCTTTCACAACTTACGGCACCTGAAACGGATGTCCCGAGCTCTCAGAAATCGTCCGACAGCATCTCTACCTCAACAGCTTCCCTGCCTCAAACTGGCTTAGACCTGGCTTTGCCTCAGCATCTTTGCTCTCCAAAACCATCCAAAAGCTCTCCAAAAGCTTCAAAAAATCTTACCCAAATGGCCTCAACATGGCCTTGGTTAAATAGTGGGAAAGTTGGTTGTCAATCTCCAACTTCCTCCCAAGAATTAGGCTCTAAAAAGCCCAATAACTCCCAATTATGAGTTAATTACATTTAAAAATGGCTTTAATTAGTTGAAAAACCATAAATTGGTTGCAAAACCCATTTTAAACTATATAATATAGTTACTAAACGGGCTTAGCCCCTTAACCCGGGCACGCGCCCCTCATAGCAAGGTCGTATGGGTATCATAGGGCCAAGCACTGGCCCCTAACCCCCGCACACTCTAGCCCTCGGTTATATTGACGCTACCATGCTCGTGACTTAACCAGCTTACAACCGCCCTACGCGCACCATTGTGGTCACATGTTTAATATAAACCCACGGTTATGTATTGTAAACCCGCACCATGTTTTTAAACCGCGCCATATTATCAAACCTCCGCGCGTTAACATACACGGCCATATGGTAAAGAATGAGACCACGGGTCGGGGCTTAGCCCCGGCCCGACCCCCGACCACACATTACACATGTAAAATTTAAATACAATTAAACACATTCACTTTACAAGTAGTTCTCGGTGGTCTAACGGTTAACGGAGGTTTGCAAAAGATTTGGCATGACGGGAGGTCACCGGTTCGAATCCGGTCGGCCCCAAACAAACTTTTGAGATAGTCGTCATTGGCTAAACTCGGGGTGCCACGTGGCACCTTAACCACCAATCAAACCTTGACATGTGTCGGCTTCTGATTGGTCCACGTGTCTTGCCACTTGTCAATCCGTATTGCCACGTCTTTTTGTCGCGTTAGCTCTGCCGTACGCACTGTCATCTTGCCACGTCATCTTTAGTATGCCACGTCATCATGCCACACAAGCCCGCCACGTCAGCTGCTGACGTCACCCTGCCACGTGTCACCCTTTCAGTGGTGACATGTGTCACTTCGGGATTGGTCCAACTGCGCGCCGAAAATGCCAAATCAGGCTGACACGTGTCGCCTTCCGGTGCTGCCACGTGTCCTGTACGGAACCTGCCACGTGTCGTCCCCTGGTGCTGCCACGCCACTTGTACGGACCTGCCACGTGTCATCCCCTGGTGCTGCCACGTCACCTATATGGACCTGCCACGTGTCATCGTACGGACTGACATTTGTCCTGTACGGACTGTATGGACAGGTACAGTGAGCATCCCAAAATTTTCCCTGTTTGGCTCGGTGGACAGAATGTGATATCTTCTTCATACGGACTCTGTTTGACATAAAAAATATACCATCGGAATCAGGAAGACGAGACAGACGCAATGGTGTTGGTTTCGTCGGATTCTGAGCACTTTCATTTTTGAGCATTTTTCATGCCCTGACAGGCCTCTGAATCCGATTTCGGATCACACCTCCCAACAATAAGACCTTTTGGTCCCCAAAAGGTTACTGACCATTCGACAAGCTCGGGATAGGCCACCCAGCTTGCCCTTTGTCTCTGAAAGATGATTACATCAGGGGAAGCAAAACACAATGAAGTTGAGACATCCACTTCTGGCAGAACCAAGTGACTGCTTTCCTTCCTTCACGGTGTTCTTCTTGCTTCGCTAGTAATCCTTCCTCCTTCGTGGGTGCATGCAAAATCCTTTTGCCCTTCTTTGGACGAAGCTCTGGATTAAGCTTCCAACAACTAGCCTTTTGATGTCCACTCTTGTTGCAAAACATACAACGAGTCTTTGGCATCCAGACCTGCTTAACCTTCTCCTTCTTCCGTTGTGGACTTGAGCCTTTACGTCGTGTTTCCTTCTTGGACAACATAGGTTTCCTGTACAAAGTTTGTCTCTTCCAACACTTGGCAACACAATGCTTAGGTGAAAGAAAATAAGTACATGGATAAAGTTTCCACAAGTTCTGGTTTACTTGATCATGCTTGTTATAATCAAAAGGAGAATTAATAAAAACATGACCATTATACCTTCCATGCTGATCTTCACCTTTCTTTGGAGACGACTTGCATTCACTACCACAATTCTGAAGTGATGCGCCATTTCCTTTTGTGAAGTGTTCCTGCAATGTCTTAAGTTGGCCATTTGAAGCTTTGCTTGCCTCCGAAGTTTTAGAACCTATCTTGGAAGACTCTCCAAGGTCCCCTCTTTCATATCCCAATCCTAAGTATCGAGGCC
>ML780626.1:371987-383339 GCA_009831015.1 Picea engelmannii
AGATGTAGAAGGCACTTCCTTCAATGCTTCTTTTCCCTTGTTGTTCTTTGAAGCTTTTACTTGAACCGTGCTCTTTCGTTCCAAGTAGTCTTCATACAACACCTTCACCATCTCGGCCATGGCAAACACCGAATCTCTGAACTCCTTATCGTCTTGAGAAAGTCCTCCTGTAGATGTCATTTTCCTCCTTGAGATGTGCTCTTCCCTGGTTAACATGCAAACTCAATTCCAAACGTCAACTAGCTCTGATACCACTTGATCCGTCGGGATTTTTCGAATGACTATGGTTGAGTTTAATTAGCATGCATTAATTGACCATTGGGAAACTTAACGAAAGAACGAGGAAAAGAGAATGAATTATACAGCCATTAACATATTTTCAGATCTGAAAAACAATGAAAAGCAGCAAACCATAATGCACAAGTTTGATAACGGAGTTCGGCAACTTTGCCTACGTCTCCGGGCCTTTTCTCTGTGAGGGAGGCTTCTTCATTTTCTTTTCTCGCTCTTTCGTTAAGTTTCCCAATGGTCAATTAATGCATGCTAAGTTTAAAAACTCAACCATAGTCATTCGAAAAATCCTGACGGATCAAATAGTACATGGCGTTCAACATGGACTAATAAGTCAGGAGCAACATATTCTCAAATAAAGAAGACTTTAATATTGAAAAGGTGTATTTAATATGATAACAATACCAATTTTTGACCTAATATCTAGAATTTTCCTTGTGTAAAGCGTAAAAATAGTATGTTTTGAGTATATGTTGGCTATTCATAAATATTAAAAAAACTTTAGTGATTACAAAAGGAGATAAATTTGTATGTAAAAATATCTACTTTAAAAATGCATTCGAAAGTTTTGCCAAGGTTTGTACATTTTGGATTTTATTTTATTGAGAGCTAAAAACTAGCATATCATTAACATGGATTTCAAGGAATATCAAGTTCTTATCAATTCTTGACTTTAAATGGAAAATGGTAAAGCATTGGTGACATATGTTTTACAAGAGGCATCAATTTTGAATGGAAAATGGAAAAGCATTGATGACTTATTTTTAGTTGAAACTCATGTAAAATATAAGCACCTGTGCCATAACCCATCCAATAGCATCAATTATTGAGGCACCACCCATCGATAAGGAATTAGATAATGTAGTTAAAGGCACTACCAACCACGACCATCAGGAATAGAGAAAACGTCCCTTTTAGTGGTGCAAATGACAACTACATTTGGGGTTTACCTAGGCACTCATGTATGATTTTTAATTCATGGAGAATTAGTTGTTGTTTACAATTCTAATGGGTCTATATATCCTCCTCTTATTCTATCATCTAGGTACAAACCAACTTCTAATATCAATCTTGCTAAACATTTCTAACTACATCCTATCCATGAAAGGCTTTGCCTACTTGTAGCATGACTCGCCTTGATGGCTACATTTTTCTCCAACATCTCCTTAAATATGGGTCATGCTATATCGCCTTTCTACACTTATTGGATAGGGTCATTTTATTGTCTCTCAGGTGTAGTTTGGTTTTTCTTGGCTCCTATAATTTAAAGGGTTGGTATTCCTAATGTCTCCTCTCCTTAAAAGATTTTGATTTACCTACCCATGGGAGATGTGGGCATGTGCTATCTAGAGGTTTCTACAAGACCCTGTAGCACTTGATCTAGGTAATACACTATGTATGTAAAGGAGTGATGGAGTCATAATTCTAGACATGTGGTTTATATCTCCTCTGAATTGAGTAATGCCAACATCACCCTATGGTATAGGTTGAGTCTTGTTAACAACTGCATGGTGCTTCTATAGTATAGAATTTTTATCTAGCTCCATTATGCATAGGCTCATTGAGTGCATGTCACTCACCTTAGAGGGGTAGATTAATAACTAATGAGCCCTGACCTAGCTAAATAATTATAATTGAATGGACCCACTCAACATGTCTCTTCCTTGCCTCACCTCAAAAGCATGGATGGGTTTTCTAAATGAATGACATGAGCGAGAAAAAAAGGGGATATTTTGATAGAAGAGAAGGATTACACTAACGTCAAACCATCTACATGTTGTTGGATATTTCATTAGGGCCCTCCCTCTACCTATCATGCATTTTTTAATAATCCATTAACATTACTTTGGGTTGGTTTTTTCCTTGTAGAGGGAGGTTTCTAGGAGAGGAGATGTGCAAGTATGATTTGACCCAAAAACTATCCAACTTCATGATATGCAATAGCTGGAGATGAAATGAAAATTTTTAACTGGCAAGTGCATAGAAATATCCATATGAATTCGTTCCTGCAAAAGATAGAACAAAATCAAATGCATATTAGTAGAATCATACATAATCATACAAAGGATTTTTCCAAGACATGGTAATGGTATTACATCTCTGTAGTATGTCACTTATGCGTAGGTATGAAGATACAAATTTAAATTTTGAATTCATATGATAACCTTTATTCATTATGAAGCAATATGGATCATGTAGATATGAAAATATGAATATATGCAATGACTATGTCTACATCCTTTGTTGTTGATTTTCCAATCTCTTCCTCTTCCTCGCACCATTACATAGAACATGCCAACATTCTAAATTATGTTGGAAGTTGAATGGGGTAGCTAGAAAAGGAAAAGGTGGTAGAATGAGGGAAGCTACAACCATACAATGCATTGGTGATAAAGATAATAAAATAAGTTTTATAGGTAATAATAGTCCATAGCAATTGGTTTTCAAGCCACCATTTAACTTGGGAGATCTTACATTTAAATGAATTCTTGAATATATGATATTTCTGCAATTAAAATGAATGTGTATTTCATATGATATAATAATAACTATGAATGTTTTGGTCAATATATGTAAGACGCTTCACAAGGGCTTGTTGATAGGTAGACAAATTCCTTCTTGCAATAGGGGATCATCACTCGATCAAGGTCCCAATTATACCTATACTCGTTTCGTGTGGTGATGTTCCCCGATTCCCATCAAATAGATTGCTCCTCAAAAGGATATTTTCGATAAAGATTTCCTAAATCCTAAATGCAGTCCTATTTAATTATGAAAATGCAATCCTATATCTAATCCTAATCTAATAGTGATAAAGAGATTGAATACAAGCATGTAATTCATTACTAGAAAATAAGAAGAAATTAATTATTCTTCTAGAATAAATTACACTGCATATTCCAATAACATGAATGAGAAGAAATTCCACATACAAATGATATTAAAATGTGTCCCTGCTTGAGTTCAGACACAAGATAATACAAATTATTATTGAATTCAAGGAAATAGTTCACTCGTTCAATAATACATCAAACACAAATATTCAGAGTGAATACATGCATCCTGGTAAAATTGAAATGTATCCAGAGTGAATACATGCATAAGAAATGTATCCAGAGTGAATACATGCATCCTGGTAAAATTGAAATGAACTATTCTTACCAACGCTCCTCGAATCCAGATGCATATATGAGGTGAAAATGAATCTGAGTGAAAAGGAATCAAGTGAAAATTAACATGAAAGCTTATCTTCCTATGTTTCATATCTGAATGAACAATAATCATACATGAAAAATAAAGAATAATAAAAATCAAGAGTAATAAAATATTATAAAATAATAAACCAAATAAAACAATAATAAAATAATAAATAAACTAATGAAACAAAAATAAAAACAGAAAGAAATGCACTCGGGGTCAACTACATGCATCCGAAGTAAATGAAATGTACAAGAAAAATGCATCTCGGGTTGTGTTAAATCGTAGGTATGCACATCTTCCTTCTGTTTCTCCAATAATCCAAGAAAAATGCATTTGGGGTTGTGTTAAATAGTAGGTATGCACCTCTTCCTTCTATTGCTCGAATCATCCCATTTATCTATCAACCTAGTTTCTACTTAGTTTTCTTCATTGTGTGTTTTGTCATTTCTATTTGTTTTTGTCATCCTTTATTTGCTTTTTATTAGTTCCTTGTTCTTTATAAGGTCATGATTTGAATTGAATAGGTCATATCACCATGGTACTGTGTGTGTTGCAAAAAGGATAACTTAGGACTATTGATGTAAATGGGTACTAATTGCAAGAATGTCTTTATTTTTGTAATCAGCAGAACAACGTTGTTTTATGAGTTTTAATTTTGAAAAAATATTTAAAGTTTAAATAACAGTGTGTTGGCGCCCAACATGCGTTTACATCTTCCTGCACACTCAAGATCGTGCACATGTTTACTTTGTTCAACTATCATTACAAATTCATGCTAAGATCATGCATGTTTGTGCCTCGAGCAATGATATCATTGCATGGTTGTGTATAGCCTAGATATAGAATAGGTCCCTAAGCATATTTTACAGGATATCAAACCAAAAATAAAAGGGAAAATGTTAATGGTGCATGAACATGTGAGAGACACCACTAATAAAAAACCTGAGAAACCATCCATATATGAAATGAGACCAAGGAAATATAAGCTTTCCATCGACCTCAATAAACATGTTGTTGAGGAAGAGCATGGGATAAAAAATGGAAGAAAAGTAAAGGTAGAAATCAAGCCAAAAATTGAGCTGACAGGGACATGTAAGAAAACGATCTGCATGTGCAAGATCTCAAGCAATAGAATGATAACATGAGGCAGAAAATATAGGATCTGCAGCAACAAAATCAGGTTCTTGAGCTGCAACACACAAAGATACATACAAAATATCAGAAGTTGCAAAAGAAACACCAAAAAACTTGCATGTTCTTGAAGGAGATTATTTGAATGTCTATTGTTGTAAAAAGAAAAAGAATTTGAAACATGTGCCAACTTGGTCTACCACTATTCAGGGTTTGTCTCTAGTTATTGGTGTGCATGGGAATCAATGCAGAGTCAACTACCAGCTACAACTTATAAAGACTTTGGTTATGCATCTCTTTCACTTCAGTTATCAACAATAGTTCCAGTTGCATTGATAGAGTTTTTGGGTTTAGTTATAGGTACTACTTCTACTTGTATTAAATTGCTACTTTTGATAAAAACAATTTCTTTGGTTAAGGTTGAAGTGATGGAGAGTTAGCCCTATGAAATAACACTTGAACACAACTTCACTCAGTTTAAAGAAATGTTTACAAGTTGTAATTAGGAAGTAACAGTGAAATTTGTATCTAGAGGAATTGTAATGTAAAGTTGAACTTCATAATTTAGATCCTAGATAGGTAATTGAACCCTCTCTGGATGGGAATAAATAGATGAATCTATGAATGTAAAGAGGTTCATTTTTTTGCGGGTATTTAGCATAAGGATTTGGTTGTACCTTGAAGCATCAAACTGCTAAGTTTTTCCACTTGGTGAATAGAAATTCTAGTGATATATTGTTTTCTCTTCAAATCTTGTTTGTCTTATTATCTTATTTGGATGCAAATTGAAATGTATGCAAAGCATTGTTTCTTTTCCTTTCAACTATTGTCTCACTGAACTATTTATTGTCATACAACCCGATTTTAGCTATTGTTCAGTAAATTGTTTGTTTTCATGCAACCTATTTGGAGTATTTGTGTTTAGATACATCTTTTGGATTTGAAATATAATTTTAAGTCTAAAAGTTCATACATCAAGTGAAAAAATATATGCTTGTTAGTATTTCCTCTATTTTTATCTCTACATATTTATCTGTTTAATAGAATGCATGCCACTAGCTAAGGAAAACATTGTAGTTGATGATTGTTGAATAACCCAATTGGATCCTTGTCCTTGAAAACCCATTTATCAGTTGACCATCAAAACCAAAAAACTTAAGTCATAAAAACCAATCTTTCCAACAACTGAGGTGGTCTAGCTTTACCCTTAGCAATCAGGTGCAGACCTTAGGACCAACATCGTATGGCATCGTTGTCGGGGAACGAAGTAGAGGAGAGTATTTCCCTGAGAGAATGACAATGATCATATTTAATATTTGAATGGTGAACAAAGATCAGGCACAAAACTAACTACCATCTTTCACCTGGCAACTCCACTAGATGCAAATTTATTAAGGAATTTTGGCTCCCAAGAATGGATTCAGGAAATCAAATCCTGAGCATTCTAAAGCCTCAAAAGTCAACCTTGACCTTGACACAAAAACTCTTGATCTAGAGAGAAAACTAAGGAAGTCTACTATTTCTCAAAGACACCCCTTGCTATCTAAAGCTAAGTCTACATCTGAAAAGGTTTCTCATGTCCTCAACGGGAAGTAGTATGTGATTGTTATTTTCTAAAACCACCTTGTAATTAGCCCTCAGGTATCTCCTGTTTCAACTTTTGCCTCATCCTCTTCTCAAGAAACCACACTAACATCTCCTCCTTAGCCTCAAAGCCCGGTTGCCCCAAACATGGTTGTCAACAGGATGAAAGCCGTCATTACAGCCAGGTATGCACCTTTAGTACTACCTCAAAACTTAAATGCATTTCCAAAAGGAGACTACATGAAATATCTGCCAGATATAATGGTGAGGGAGATGTTACTGTTGAAGAACATCTGGTAGCATTTTACAGCTTTGCAGACAATTTTAACATTGAACATGCAAATATATGGATGATGTCGTTTATGAAAATCCTGGATGGAGAGGTAAGGAAGTGGTTTCGTGTTCTAACTCCAGACTCTATCATAGGTATTGATTCATTGGATGAGGCCTTTCTAAAACAATGGGGAGATAGGAGAGATTACATGTGCTACATGATTGAGTTTGGGGCTTTGAGAAGGAAGAATGGTGAGTCTGTGGCATACTTCACTAAGAGGTTCAATAAGATGTATAACAAGATCCCTGGTGAGATTAATCCAACTGAAGCCTCAACCAATATCACTTTTTCAAATGCATTTGATGTTGAGTTTTCTCTCATGTCAAGGGAGAGGAGGTACACCACTTTGTTGTCTATGTAAGAGGCAGCCATTGAGGTTGAGTATAACATCTTAGCATCAGAAAAAATGTAGAACAAATCAGATAGGGATAAAAATAAGTAGAGGGAAGAGATTTCTTCTTCTTCCAACCCAGCAGAACTTGACCCAAATCTTTATGAGGTGACCCGAACATTGAAATCCCTATCTTCAAAAATAGCTAAACTAAAATGGGAAGCCAAGCAGCCAAACAAACCATACTAGGATGTTGCAAACGAGAATACTAATCAGTTTTGAAGGCCTAATAATGTCCCTCAAATCATGCAGAAGGTGTAGAAATTTCAATACAAATTATGTATTGCCTGGATTCTCCTGATATAACAATTATATGCCATTGTTAAATATAGAATCGCTTCTACTATAAATCTTGTGGAATTTAAAACACGATCGCCAATTGCAATATCAAGAAGAAAGATCAATCGCACATAACACAGATGTTTTACTAGGAAAGCATAAAGCTAAAAAACCCACTATCATATATTATGTATATCATGGATCATAAAACAATCTCATACAAAACTCTAATCCAAGAGCTCTCAGTACAATACAATCGTCTCACACTGTCATACAAAAATCAGCAAATACATGTGCCAATTCTCTGCCTCCTCTGCGCAATCCCTGCAATGGAAAACCTGCAAAATGATTTGAATGCCTCTTGCCTAGGTTGTGCATTTCTCATGGGCACATCCATTGTGTGTGTGATTGCATGAGTGCACGTCACTCAAATCACACTGATAACCAAGTTGTTCTTTTCACCTGTTATCTCAATTGGGTCTCCATTGGATCTGACATGCATGTAGTTAACAGTGGTAAATATTCAGTTGCATGTGAGATCATTGATTGTGAATTAATTAATAATTAATTCACCGAACTCTCACTAGTGTAAGTTCAGTTACAATTAGTACAACTGAGCTTAACTCACTTAACTGAGTTAAACTACTTTACAACTCACATAACTACACTTATAACTCTGTTACAACTTCAAGTCACTTAGTTACAACTAATTCGACTTCCATGTCCCACCAGTCAACCTTTGACCTCAAATTTCCTATAGCTAACTGATTTGCCATTTCAATTAACTATTTTCAAGTAATTACGAGATAATAGATTAATATTTATTGTCCAAATTATTTAAGGGAAAAATAAATTAGACACACATTTCTCGTTGACAATAAATATTAATCTATTATGTTGAAGATCATAGGGTTGTTCCCCCTTTTCAAAACAATGAAGTTGAGCAGATGGATGTGAGTAATGACATTGGGGATGATTATGTTGTCCTTTTCAATGAAATTGATCTCTATTCTAGTCACCTAATGCAACAGGACTATGAAATCTCCCAATTGTCAAATTAGTTTGATGTTGATGGAAAGGAAGAAGAGATTTTTCAAAGCTAGCCCCAAAAGAAGTATGATTTAAGGCCTAGGCCAGGGGATCCAAAAATAAATGATCCCATTTAGAATAAGAAATCATATCTTCCTCCCAAGCAAGGTCCAAACAAAGACGCAACAGACAAAGAAAATCAGCAACAACCAACTAAACCTCCTGCCCCAGAGGTAAAAGAAGCAAACAGACAACCAACTTATTTTAACATAAAGCATGAGTTAAGAAAAATCAATATCCATGTACCTTTGATAGATTTACCAAAAAAGGAGCCTACCAAGAGGTCTATCATGAAGGTTTTGAAGCCACCTACTCCTACTATCTCATCTAATGTGATAATCCTGCAGGATGAAAACCTTGCTATCACTGTTGGCCCACACATTGAAGATGGGTCTAATGCTTCCCAACCTTTTTACATATCCTTGAATGTCCATGAAAAAATCCTGCACAAATGGCTTATGGGATATGGGGCCTCTCATAATGTCATGCATAAGGTTTTCATGGAAGAGCTAGGGCTAGAAATTACCAAGCCATACTAGGACCTTTAATCTTTTGATTACAAAAAGGTTAAATGTTCAGGATTAATTAAGGATATGTTTGCTTATATATCTCGGTTTCCCATGAAAATCATGGTTATGGATATTGTTGTAGCTGATATACCCCCCAAGTTTTCCATGCTTTTATCCAGGTCATGGGCCAAGAAAGAAGGATGATCCCTGCAGTTGGATCTTACATATGCGACCATTCTTGTTTTCGGAGGAGAAAACAAAAGATTGTACAGAGAAGTCAGGTTGGCTTACATTGTGAGTGATCATCAGAATCCAGGTAATCATCCCATTTATGTTGTAGAGGATGAAATTGGGTCATTTATTTTTCATATAAATGATGATGTTCCATAAATAGTAGCCAACAAATGCATAAATCAGCCAGAGGTAGGCTAAGGAAATGAAATCTAGAAGATGTATTTTGATGGATAATATTCAAAGGAGGGCTTTGGTGTTGGCATATTCCTCATTTCCCCTTCAAAGGAGGTGATTTCACTCTCTTAAAAATTTGAATTTGAAACAACCAACAACATAGCAGAGTATGAAGCCTTGGTGTTGGGGTTGAGAGTTTCTAAAGACATGCCCATTGACAAATTGGCAATCTTCAGTGATTCTGAACTGGTTTTCAATCAGGTGAATGACCTTTATCAAATAAAGAAATTGAGGATGAAACAATACAGAAGCGAGGTATGGGACATAGTTGAAAATTTATTTCCGTCTTTCAATATTTCCTTTGGCCCTAAAGATGCCAATAAAATGGAATATTCTCTAGCTCTGGCTGCTAGCACCTTCAGGCCTCCCATTGGTCCAAATGTTAAATATGAGGTGGAGGTTAGGCACAGAACCACTATACCAGACAATGTTAAGCACTGGCAAGTTTTTAGTGATGATCCAGAGCTCAAGATATTTATGCAAACCATTAAGGAATTCTCAAATATCTCCATTGATCAAGAGAACAAGGAAGATGAAATATAAAATCAGTAGGTACCTCCTTTTCTGAACAAGGTGGTTGGTCATAACATTGTAGAGCTAAAAAAAAATCATATTCCAAGGGGCTTAGTACCACTAGAGAGGATTTTTTATAGTAATGATGTCTCCAGGAAAGCTTCAATTCAAAGTCAGGAATAAGAGGTTGTAGACTACAATATTGGGACAGCTACAAATCTGAAAACTGTCAAGATATCTAAAGCATTGCTAGATGAGAAGAGAGACAAGTATGTCAGCCTTATCAAAATATATATATATATTTTTGCATGGTCTTATGAGGACCTGAAGACCTTTGATACTGAAATCATTTAGCATAAGATTCCTCTGAAGGTGGGCTCAAATCCATTTAAGAAGAAAATTAGACAATTTAATCCTTTGTTGATGTCTATTATTGAAAAATAATTGAAAAGGATGCCTGGTGCCAAAATCATTGTTCCCTTGAGATATTTAGATTGGGTGGCCAGCCTGGTGCCTGTCAAGAAAAAGAGTGGCGAAATATGCTTGTGTGTGGACTTTAGAAACCTGAACATGTGTTCATTGAAAGACAATTACCCATTTCCCAATATGGACCACATTTTACGAAAGGTAGTAGGTGCTCACATAGTTTCCATTCTGGATGGTTATTCTGGATATAATCAAATAACAGTGCTTGAAGAAGACAAAGAAAAAACTCCCTTCACTACCCCATGGGGCATATTCATGTATGAAAAAATGCCCTTTGTCCTGATGAATGCAGGGGCCACCTTTCATAGGGCCATGGAAATTTCATTTGTGGGTGAAAAGGACAAGTTCATGATGATTTACCTTGATGACATCACCATCTTTTCAAATTATGATGATGAACATCTGCAACACTTGGAGCAAATATTTCAAAAATGCAGAAGGTATGGAATCTCTTTGAATCCCAAAAAATCCTAGTTTTCTATGTTAGAAGGAAAGCTCATAAGCCACATTATATTTGTAGGAGGGATAAAGATATACCCAGAAAAGGTAGATGCCATTTAGAAAATTGGCATCCCCAGAAATAAGAAGGCCATACAATCTTTTATAGGAAAAATAAATTTCTTGAGGGATTTTGTACCAAATTTTATTGAGATCATCGGGCCTATTAATAACATGCTAAATAATATCTTCCAGGTCTTCTGCAACTTGAGGTTAACCCTAGCGCGCCGCTTCTCCTGCAGCTCGTGATCAACTGATGCGTGCTCTACCGTCAGAGCACTGACTAGCCAAATCCCTGCGCGACAGGTTCTCAACCCACAAAGTCCGTAGTTTCCGTAATGAGCTCCGTCGAGGGGGGGGAAACCCCCCTCCTACAGTGATGTGGCCGCCAACTCCAAATCCGGCTCGCGTGCTAAGAGACCGGCCTTTGAGCCACCGGAGCATCTGAAGGATCAGCTCTTTACCCAGGAGCAAAGCAGTCAGAAGGAAATGGAGCTTGATCCCAGCTCATCACACAAACAACCATCCAAAAACTGGCTGCCAGGTAAGTGTATTCCCCAACTGGATAAACCTCCTCT
>ML780626.1:389537-405974 GCA_009831015.1 Picea engelmannii
GAGAGACGAGCACCTGGCATTGGTCTACGAGCTTCGTAGCCACCTGGCGGACACGGATTTTAGGATGCTCCTCATGCACCAGCGTTTGGACATTCTCCTAGGCACACTTTCCGGGGTTCCAGCTCAGCACAAATGCCCACTATCCATGCAGGAGTTTGTCATTCCAGCGAGGCACAACTGGCAGATGGACGACGATGACGGCGCAAAGGTTATTTAGGTTTTACTACATCCTGGTTTTTGTTCATGGTTTCCTGTTTCTTGCACTCTTAGATCATCTGCACCTGTCCTGGTTTCCTTCGGGCAGGACAGGTGCCAAACATATATATGTTTTTATTTGCTAAAAYTGYTGTTAGCTCCTCAGATACTGGTTTCCGGATACCGGCAGTATTCTCTGGTGGTTTAAAGCCTTGACTTTGTATTTTTGTCTAAAGTTCTGTGATTATATAATATAGAAGGTCCCACCCCTTTTTTTACTCAAAAAAAAAAATAAAATAACATGCTAAATAAGGATGTTGAAATTAAATGGACATGGGAAGCCAGATCATCCTTCCAAAGGATAAATCAGGCTCTAATTGAAGCCCATGTTCTAGTTAGTCCAGATTACTCCAAAGAATTCCTAATTTTCTCTTTTTCTTCTGGGGAGACTATTGCAGTTGTACTGCTAAAAAATAATGAAGAAGGGCATGAACATTCCATTGTCTTCTTTAGAAAATCACTCAGGGATGTTGAATTGAAATATGACATATTGGAGAAGTACACTTATGCCTTAGTCAAAGCCTTGAAGTCCTTCAAGGTTTATGTTTTGTAGTCCAGCATAACAGCTTATGTCCCTAGTAGTAGTGTGCAGGAGATACTTGTCCATACATATAGTGAGGGGAAGAGGGAAAAATGTATAGTCAAACTTCTATAATATTATCTACAGATAGATACCACTAAACTAATCAAGGGACAAGGCCTTGCAAAATTTTTATCCGATTCAAATTGCAAAGAACTGGAATTGCACCATATATCCAACCAGTCAGATGCTCCACTGATACAGGATGGGAAGAAAACCATGTAGGTAATTGATAAGTATTGTCTTTCACCTAGGTAAAGAGATATCATTTATTTTTTACAGCACCTAGAATTCCCACCAAAGTTGGAAAAATCCAAAACTAGGTCCCTTAAATTAAAGGTTGTAAAGTACTGCATTTTAAATCAAAATTTATATTGGAAAGACCCTGCTAGTATTTTGTTGAAATGTCTAGATAAAGATGAGTCAAAACAAGCTGTAAATGATATGCATAAAGGATTTTGTGGAGGTAACCAACATTGGAAATCTATAGGCCTCAAATTTCTAAGGGTTGTATACTACTAACCCGCCATATTTTATGGTGTGTTTTCCCTGGTTAGAAATTGTGAAGAATGTCAAAAATTTGTTGGAAAACAAAAATTTCTCTCACTGCCCTTGAAATCCATTGCAACAAACAACCCATTTCAAAAATGGGGCCTAGATTTCATAGGTGAGATAAACCCACCCTCTAGTGGACAACACAAGTGGATCCTAACCGCCACTGATTACTTTACAAAGTGGATTGAATTTGTTCCTACCATGAATGCTACTAACAAGGTAATCATGAAATTTTTGGAAATAAACATGTTTTCCACATTTGGATTCCCTAGAAAACTAGTAATAGAAAATGCTCAAGTGTTCAAATCCAAGGCCATGATTGAATTATGTGGGAATTACAACATTATCCTGACACTCTACACCATATTACTCATAGGGGAATGGGTTGGTAGAGTCATCAAATAAAACCCTCATCGGGATCAATAAAAAACTACTAGATAAAAATAAAAAAAACATGGGATTCCAAGTTGAAGTATGCCTTATGGGCTGATAGGATCAACACCAAGAAGTCACTGGGTACCCCTCCATTTCAGCTAGTCTATGGGGTGGATGTTTTTCCAACTCATCTTGGTTTACCAATGTTGCAACTTTTGCAGGAGGAAGTGGAGGATCCTAATGACATCCAGAGAAGGGTTTTTCAGATTATTGAAGTTTAACAAAGAAGATAAATATTAAATGAAAAAATTGAGGCTTACCAGAGCAAGGTCAAGGCGGCCTTTGACAAGAAAACCAAAAGGAAAATTTTCAAGCAGGTGACCTATTTATAAGGTGGGATTCCAGGAGGGAAGACAAAACCAAGCATGGTAAGTTCAATAACCTTTGGTTTGGTCCTTTAAAAGTAGCCAAAGTTTTGGATAATAATACCTTTATATTGCAAAACCTGGATGACATTGACATCTTTGGAAGCCCAGTCAATGGGTGCTTCCTGAAGCATTACTTTTCCTGATGAACCATAGGTGGTTCATTATGTACATAGATTTTTTTTATTTCCAGTTTAATTTAGTATTTTAGTTTGAATAAAATAATCCATATCCCAATAAAGGCACTGGGGTATAGTTGCAGATTTGGTTTTCGGTTGAAATAAGGAAGATGTCAAGGCTAGTGAAAACAGAGTAAAGTGATTGGTGGCATGGGGATAATAATAAATAATTAAGACACACAATATGTTGTTCTTAACACCTCACAGGAAGGTGTTACCCCCAGTTGGAGTTGATGTTAAATTCTAGGTCTGCACCTCTTCCTTCTATTCCTCTAATCAACCCATCCATCTATCAACCTAGATTCTAGTTAGTTTTTCTTTATGGTGTGTTGAGTCATTTCAATTTGTTTTTGTCATTGTTTATTTGATTTTTATTAGTTCCTTTCTCTTTATAAGGTCAAGACAGGTCATGATTTGAATTGAATAGGTCATATCGCCATGGTTATGTCATAGTGTGTGTGTTGCAAAAGGGATAACGTATGCCTATTGATACAAAGCGGTATTAATTGCAAGAATGCCCTAATTCTTGCAATCAACAAACAAGTGTTGTTTTATGAGTTTTATTGTTTTAAAAATATTTAAAAGTTTAAATAACACTATGTTGGTTGCCAACATACATTTACATCTTCCTGTGCACTCGAGATCGTGTGCATGTTTACCTTGTTCATATATCATTAAATATTTCATTCTAAGATCGTGCATGTTTGTGCCTCGAGCAATTATCATTGCAGGGTTGTGCATAGTTATCATTACAGGTGGTAAGTAAAACCGAAACAATGCATACTCTTGACCACCACTCTCCACAGAAGAAGTTAATTCATGGTGGTATCACCCCGAGAACACTGGCAGTTGAACAGAACATGGACAATAGGGCTCGAACTGTTTGAAACTATACCACAAATTAGGGATACATTTATCAAAGGAGAATGGTTTGACTTCATATGCTCCTTTAATGGACATCACACAGGAGTTGTGCTAATCTTCGCATAGAACTTTGATGGGTTCCAAACTCAACTCAAGGACACAACCATTCACATTACAAATCACTTCATCGTTGGAGCATGCATTCTTCCCATCATTGGTGAGAGGTGGTTTAAAAAGGGTAAATTGCCAGCTGAAGTATGCAATAAGTTTCTGGTAGAAAAGCATCAAAACCCTGATTGGAGCCAGGGAATCTCAATCCTTTCGATTAAAGAAGAGTGGAGAGGAATTTTATCTACAATCTAAAGATATTTCACGACAGAAGGTAGGTTCTCAATCTTTCATTGTTATCACATTAGGTTTCTCATGCATTTAAATAGTGACAAATAATTGAACCTCCCCTTCTATTTTCTTAAATCCTAACTAAGATTTCTAAGAGAATCCATAATTACCCATAATCGACTCATAGAATCCTCTACCACCAAGTTGGGTTCATTAAAATATTGGTCCTCTTTTCTCTAAGAGATTTGGACATGCCTTGGAAAAAATTTCTAGTGTCTTTAGGGTTACATGAAGAATAGGAAGTTGATCAACAACCATAAGAACAGAAGGACGAGGTTTATCATGCAGCTAGGGTTTCTATTGAACTTGAGAGTTCATCCAAAGCCACCTAGCAAGACAAAAAGAAAACCTTACCTAAAAACGAGAGGACCCAATAAGAGAAAGAAATATCCATCACTCCATAAAGGGAGGATATTCCTCGAAGGAAATTGAGGTCCTCTATAGAGAAACAAAGGGAAAGGGAAGGTGGTAAGGTCTATGTCAGAAACTATCTGAAAAATCAAGAAGAACATGTCAGCCTAGAAGGCTAATTGTCCCCTGAACATTTTGAGGATAAATCTATGCCCACTACTATGTAGGAAGACAAAACTCCCAAGTAAAAAACAAGCAGACATAGGAGGAGTAAACGAGCCAGTCATGAGATTGTTGCAAAATAATTTATATCATTAGACACCCATATTGAGAAGCCCTATGTGGTAAAGAAGAGAAAAAATAGAAAGGGAAGCCAGGTCCTAGAAATGCTAACCAAACCTAACAGAAAGACTAGGCTCACCAACTAGTTGAGGTTGAAATCCAATGCATTGTTTGATCCATCCTTAAAGGATAAAAAGATCATAGTGATTGAAGATCAGGATATTGATGAAGACCTCTCTGAATTTTCCAACATGGAGGATATGGTCATACATACATTGAAGGGGATGACAGGGGAAAAGGCTAGGCAAAAACTCAATGAAGGGGAGACCTCAGGTGTCAAATCTCTTGTTGTGGAAACATAATACATTCATGATCTAGAAACAAAACCAAATGTGGTGGACACTAGCCCAGATTCTGAGAAATATTCTGATGATATAATCCTATATATAGAATAGGTCCCTGAGAAAATTTTACAAGATATCAAACCAGAAATAAAAGGGAAAATATTAAGTGTGCATGAACCTGTGAGAGACACCACTGATAAAAAAACTGAGAAAGCACCCATATATTAAATGATACCAAGGAAATCCAATATTTCTATCAACCTAAATAAACCCATTGTTGAGGAAGAGCAAGGTTTAAAAAAATGGAAGTAAAGTAAAGGCATAAATCAAGCCAAAACTTGAAGCTGAGAGGGACATGGATGACAACAATCTGCAGGTGCAAACTCTCAAGAAACAAAATGATAACATAAGGAAAAAAATATAGGATTTGCAGAAACAAAACCAGGTTCTTGAGATGCAATGCATAAAGCTACAAAAAAAAATATCATAAGTTGCAAAAGAAACACCACAAAACTTGCATGTTCCTGAAGGATATTATCTGAATGTCTACTGTTGTAAAAAGAAAAATAATTTGAAACATGTTCCAGCTTGGTCTACTACTATTCATGGTTTGTCTCCAGTTATTGGCATGCATGGGCATCAATGCAGCGTCAACTTCTAGCTACAACTTATGAAGACTTTGGTTATGCATCTCTTTCACTTCAGTTATCAGCAATAGTTCCAGTTGCACTGATAGAATTTTTGGGTTTAGTTAGAGGTACTACTGCCACTTGTAATAAATTGGTACTTTTGATAAGAACAATGTTTTTGGTTAAGGTAGAAGTGATGGGGGGTTATCCCTATGAACTAACACTTAAACACAACTTCACTCAGTTTAAAGAAATGTTTACAAGTTGTCATTAGGAAGTATCAATGAAATTTGTATCCATAGGATTTGATTGTGATGTAAAGTTGAACTTCATAACTTAGATACTAGATAGGTAATTGAACCCTCTCTGTATGGGCATAAATAGGTGAATATATAAATCTAAAGGTGTTCAGTTTTTTGGGTTTATTAAGCATTAGGATTTGGCTATGCTTTGAAGCAACAAACTGCTAAGTTTTTCCACCTGGTGAATTTAACTTTTGGTGATAGATTGTTTTCTTTTCACTTCTTGTTTGTGTTATTATCTTATATAGATGCAAATTGAAATGCATGCAAAGCATTGTTTCTTTTCCTTTCATCTATTGTCTTAACGAACTATTTATTGTCATACAACCTGATCTCAACTATTGCTCAATGAATTGGTTTTTGCCATGCAACCTGTTTCAAGGATTTGTGTTCAGATACATATTTTGGATTTGAAATATCATTTTAAGTCTTAAAGTTAATACAAAAAGTGACAAAATGTATGGTTGTTATTATTTCCTCTGTTTTTATCTCTACATCTTTACCTGTTTACTAGAATGCATGCCACCAGCTAAGGAAAACCTTGTAGTTGATGATTGTTTAATAGCCCAATTAGATCCATGTCGTTTTGACCCATCTCTCAGTTGACCATCAAAACCAACAAAATTAAGTCATAAAAATCAATATTTCCAACAACTGAGGTGGCCTAGCTTTTCCCTTAGCAGTCAAGTGCAAACCTTAGGACCAACAGGTTGAATAAATCGAGGGTGAACTAAATGTATAACCATCATGCTTACCTAGATCCCCCAGATTCCGGATATCCGAATGAAATAAAATGAACACATATAAAACAAATAAAGAAAAATCAATAACAATAAAATAATAAAAACAATTGCCAAATCATGTAAGATCATTTGCCACATTAGTTTCCATGTTATCATGCCACATCAAATACTATCTCAGTGTGCCACATCATCTTTCCTGTTAGTATACTACATCACTTGATATCAGACACAAGATAATATAAATTTTAGTACTGAATTCAAGGAAATAGTTCACTCATTCAATAATAAATCAAACACAAATACATATATAGTTATTTTCTCAATAAATAATTATTCAAAAAAATGCAATAAAAGTACTCTCATGTCTATGTATGATCAAATTTAATAATTTAACTAAATTGTGAAAATAGTTTCACATGAAGACAAGAATGATAAAAATGTATGATCCACAGTAATGTAGAAACACACAATGTAACATTCACTTGAGCACACTTCTCCAAAATATCTAGGTTATTGGGTACAGGCACAACTGTCACCGATTTTCACATTTAGGACAGACTCTTATTCCACTTGGGCCATCTTTGTGTTACTACAAGCGAGCATGCAAAGATTATTTGGGAAGCCCACTACAGTCGGGTGGTAGGACATTTTGGCATGGAGAAAACTGTGGTCGTTCTTCAGAAACATTTTTATTGGCCAAAACTTCGATAGGACGTCAGCAAGTATATCAAATATTGCATTGCATGTGCCATTGCCAAGTCATCCATCAAGAAGAAAGGCTTATACACCCCTTTTCCTATTCCTGAGAAGCCTTGGGAATCCATCTCAATGGATTACATGTTTGGCTTGTCGTCCACCAAGCAAGGAAATGACTGTGTATTTGTGGTTGTTGATCAGTTTTCGAAGATGTCCATCCTCACAGCCTACAAGAAGAATACCACAGCGGCAGATACTGCCAAGATATTCTTCGAACGACTGTGGGTCTACTTTCGGATACCACAAAACATCATCTCTGACTGAGACAATAGGTTCTTCAACACCTTTTGGTCGAGTCTCTTGTCTTTGTTGGACACCAAGCTCACAAAATCCACTGTGTTCCACCCACAAACAGATGGACAAGCAAAGGTCGTCAATCAGATGATTGTGCACATCCTGCGAATGTACAATTCTAAGCATCCACATACATGGGACAAGAGTCTCCACTATGTTCAACACAGTTACAACAGGACTCTCCATAGCTCCACCAACCATAGCCCATTTCAAGTGGGTCTGGGATTCCAACCCTTGGGACCCATTGATGTTTCACTTCCTCTTTCCACCACACAGACAGACTCTTCCCATGATCAGTATGCGATCGAAAAAGCCACCGGATTCATTGAGTGGATTCAGCACATCCGCCAATAGGTCCAGAAGATTTTCTAGAAATATAATGCTAAGTACAAGCAGTGCCATGATCAACACATGGTACCACACTAGTTTCAAGTTGGCGACAAAGTTTGGCTAAATTTGCAGAAGGACCCTCTCACGGGGCCCCATCGGAAGATTTTTCCACATCGTTATGGGCCTTGCACTATCACCAAGGCTATGGGTAGCAATGCTTTTGATCTCAACACTCCACGCTTTCTTGTCCTGCATCCAGTGTTCAATGTGGACCTCCTTCAGCCATATTTTCCACCATTATTGGACACCTCAGAGATTGCAGAACAATTGACACCAATAGAGCTCAACCCTAACTGCATGGAACAAGCATACATTGATCAGATAGTGGACACATAGGTCAAGGGCACTCATCAACAGAGAATCCAGCTTTATCAGGTTGTCAAGGCAAGGCAACTCCTACATAAAGGCAAGTGTCTCACCCAGTGCCAAATCCAGCAGAAGTTTCCTCCCCTGATGGGGGAACTCAATGCAATGGAGATCATTTCTTCCTAAGGGGGGAGGATTGATCCAGGTGGATATCGCTGGCCACCCACCTATTTCAACTAGCTCCTCTTGTCCATTTTTGTTCAGCATTTTCTTCTATACTCCTTTGTAATTGTGGGTTCTACACTTCTAGGGTTGTCTGAAGCTCCACACATCCTCCAGGTGGATACTAGTGGCCTCTCACCTAATCCAACTATCTTATTTTGTATGTTTTCATGTCAGCACATCTTGTTGTACTTCTAGGTCCGTTTTGGGGCCCTAAACATTGTTTTTTTGGCTCGCCACAATAAAATTGTAGACAAAGTCACAGTTTGATGGCAAAATGTGTATTTCTCTTAAAGACCTTTCTAATGGGATATCACACGCCTAAAACAGAGGTCGTATGCAAAATTTATGATCCTGGGAAGTTAAGGTACCAACTTACACCAACTTACCCATAGGAGCTCGCATGACTTTTGGCGTTTCACCTTCTAGGGTTAGGTTTTTGGATGTCTAGGGTTTTTTCATTCATGAGTAATATCAAAAAGGCCTCTAGAGCCTCATTGTAATCCATTATGCTCAGATGGATGCATGCAGTAGCAACATCTCTTCTCAAAAATAGCTTCCACCATTCGAGCAAGTGTTTCAATGTTGTAGTTTTACAGTTTCAACCTATTTCATTATTTAGTAGAAGATATTGTTCACTGGATATTTGTGTTATTCTTCATATCTTTGCATTTATTGTAATAAGTCTGTTAATTAGTTTGTTCCGCTCCTAAATCCAAATCATGGGAACCCTTTACTGAAGTCCATTTCCACACAAATGTGGACAAAGGTAGATATGTTGTGCCTCGAAGTTTCATGGCTTGCAAAGTGGAACTTTCCTAAACCTTAATCGATGGCTTCAAGAGAGGGTAAACCCAAAATATGCAAGGGAAAATTGGAGAGTCTCACCCAAACTTGGGCTAGGGATATAATTTCAGTTGCATGATTGAAAGAAGGAGTCTAGGGTTTCATGCACAAATCTGAGTTTCCTCAAAACCACAGACATGAGTTGAAAATCAGATCACGATACTCTTCAATGTTGAAATCAACAATCAAGCATCCTTTTGCACAAGGATGAATGAACACTTCCTTCTGCATGATAGGGATCCATGTAGCAGAGATCGAGTTGTTGAGATCTGGTAACTTGGGCTAGAAACCATTGGAGCGACAGAGTAAACTCACAAATCTGTAATACTCTTCCTTTTCATCAACATCTTGTCCCATGGGAATGACAAGAGAAGGGGATTCTTGAACCAAAAGAGACGAAGAAGGGGGAGTTGAGTCCCTTTGCTCTACTTCCCAAAAATAGGCACCAGATGACAAATCTGAAGAGACGTGTGTTGATCTGCACACAAATATGGAGGGGAGGGTCCCATGGCTTAGGGCACCAGCAGATACGGAGGAGGCCACTGTTGTAGGAAAATCTCCCTGCGGACAGGTAGATCTCCTCTTGAGAGCTAGACTCTTAACTCTTAAGACAGAAGATGCTTAACATGGACACTGACTTCCTTTTAGATCTAGATAAACTAATGTGTGAGGAGGAAGGAGAAAAGAAGTACCTTTTTACTGGTGTTTGTCCCTGCACAGTCCAAGTTGAGCTCCAATCTTAAACTCCTCGATAAGCCCTATAGACAAACAAAAGTACAAACAACTTCCTACTCTACTAAGATTAGCTCGAAATAGATCTATCTATTACAGACGAATTCATGTGAGATCAAACATAGAATTGAAAGAAATAGGCCAAGCATATTATATTAATGAGAACAACAATGAAGAAAACTTACAACCATAGATGTGAGTGCAGCAGCTTCATCAAGTTCCCCTTATCCAAACCCTTGCTTAAACGGTCCACACATAGAATGATGATGCTCCAAATGACATACCACTCATGAGATCATAAGTTTGGTATAATTCTCAATCTCCATTCCCCCTCCTCCATGGAAATCCCTCATTATATAAGATTTAGAGACTTAACCACCATGGAGAGAATCTCTCATCAGATCCACTAAGAAATGGATCTCTAAGATATTTAGGGAGAAAATATCTCTTAAGGATTTTGGGGAGGAAATATCTCTCAAGGATTTTAAGGAGGAAATATTTCAACCAACCATGAGATCCTCCACCTTCCCTAAAAAATAGGAAACCAAATGTGAGGTGGATCCTCACACTTAATTACTTTCTTTTTCATGAATATTAATAATAATTCATGCGCATTATTCTCACACTTAATCAATTTCTCTTCCATGAATATTAATAATAATTCATGTGTACTTAGTATTTCTTTGCCTTCATGTAATATATCCCTCCTCCACATTGACTAGGGACTGTGACATAGGTTATTCCAAGGTGTCAAGGTGTATGCGACACTTATACGACACTTTATGACACTTAGGGTGAGGTACCTAGGTGTGCAAATTTCATGTGTAACAGAATGTCCCCTAAAGTGTGAGGTCAGAAAGAGAATGATGGCCGAAACACTTTACAAATATTTAAAGTAAG
The DNA here is from genome assembly GCA_009831015.1 of Picea engelmannii. Lineage (NCBI taxonomy): Eukaryota > Viridiplantae > Streptophyta > Pinopsida > Pinales > Pinaceae > Picea > Picea engelmannii. The sequence goes on from ML780626.1 coordinate 400,267, forward strand.
GTTGTATACGCAGAGAACTTGATAGAAGCTACACACAAACATCCAAAAAATATTATGACATGTTTCAAACCCAAGGCAGGCATACCTATGCTTGGGTGATCAAGACTTGCAAGATATGGCTACCATAAAATACACTGCAGATCCATAATTATATTGATAAAAGGTATAGCCACCGAAAATACACTGTGGATCTATACTCCCATGACCTAAACTGATCGTAGCCATGTAGAATACACAGTGGATCTACGAGATGACAAGACATAGCCACGACCAATACAAAGTGGATCTATGTAACAGTATATGTGTCATTGTGCAAGAGAAACTCCATCGCAACCTGGGAAAAGTACATATCAAACTTCAAAGTGATCACTCAACCCAGGGTCTTCTTACCGATCCCGATGTAGTACGAATCTAACCATGTGAATAGATGTCCTGATGTCGAACATGGCAGAAACCACTTGATTACCGGTCAATGATGTAAACCGTTAACAAGCATGAGGGAGATCACCATTGATGTCAATGATTCCCAAGGTACCCTAGTACATTCCAACGAATATGAATAGATGAGCTGAAGTTGAACATCCGTGGAATCATTCGATTAGAGGTCAATTATGTAAACCCACTATCGAACGTGAGGAAGCCTGCCATTGAGGCATGCAGGTCCCAAAGTACTAATTGGTTTCTAAGTCTAGTTCCTAGATGATGTGTTGAAGTCGACAGGAATAGACTTGTCGAAGGAGGGCCTTGATGTATCCCCCATCAATGACACGAAACGGACACATAGATGTAATTGGTAGATCAAATGAACATGGACTGACATGGGTATTGAGACAAGATATTTGTGATGGCTGACTCTCGAGGCGGATACTTCCCTTGAACACGACACTTTGTCTTTGCACGCATTTTAATCCATATTTTGTCTCTAATAGATAGATCTATTTCGAGCTAATCTCAGTAGAGTAGAAAGTTGTTTGTACTTTTGTTTGTCTACAGGGCTTATCGAGGAGTTTAAGATTGGAGCTCAACTCAGACTGTGCAGGGACAAACACCGGTAAAAGGGTACTTCTTTTCTCCTTCCTCCTCACACATTAGTTTATCTAGATCTAAAAGGAAGTTAGTGTCCATGTTAAGCATCTTCTGTCTTAAGAGTTAAGAGTCTAGCTCTCAAGAGGAGATCTACATGTCCGCGGGGAGATTTTCCTACAACAAAAATTGACGACCATACTGGGGATCCTCCACCTTCCCTAAAAAATATGAAACCAAATGTGAAGTGGATCCTCACACTTAATTACTTTCTTTTTCATAAATATTAATAATAATTCATGTGCACTATTCTCACACTTAATCAATTTATTTTCTATCAATATTAATAATAATTCATGTGTACTTAGTATTTCTTTGCCTTCATGTAATATATCTCTCCTCCACATTGACTAGGGACTGTGACATAGGTTATTCCATGGTATCAAGGTGTATGCGACACTTATACGACACTTTACGACACTTAGGGCGAGGTACCTAGGTGTGCAAATTTCATGTGTAACAGCCACCTCCATGGCCGATGAGAGAGAAAAGCCCGAAAACTTCAGACTAAGTGAGTATAGTGACTGCGAGCAACCAAGGTTAATCCCTAATCATCACAACCATGCAAAAGAGTAATACCATCACAATTACACTAATTTTAATAAATTATATTAATTAAAAATAATAATAATAATATATTTAAAAATATTTCTAAACTCTTATAATTTACTATTATTATAGTTTACTATTAAATTGTTATATACCAAAAATGTCAAAGCATCTTTAAGAACCTCACTAAGATGCATTGCAAACCCATAACTAAGATGCATTGCAAACCCATAACTAAGAAACATTGCAAACCCATAATAAAAATAATAATAATAATGTAATATTTACAATTAAATCATCGACACAACATGTATTTCATTGAATTTAGCACCCTCCCACCAAAAATCAATTAGAGCTCACTGAAATAATGAAATCAAAATAGCTTGTGCTAATAAGATAACAATATTATTACACGTAATATTTTATTTTATTTTTGGTTAATTCAACCTTTGTTTTCTTGTTAATTCAACCTTAATGCCCACCCTTTTATTGCATGATTTTTTAGCAAAATAAAAGCATAATAATTACTTATTAGAATCAGGGAAATCGTTCTTGAAGTGTAAAGACCCTGAAGGCAAGCAGTAATGAACATAAGTCAATAGATTTTTCCTTAATTCTTTACACTATCTAGAAATTGTTCTATGATTAAAGTAAGACATGATACACATGATAATGATAAGAAATTGTTCTATTTCCTTTCCTTGTCGTTAGCTACCATAACGATAAGATCTTCGGTAGCATATACAAAGAGATTTAATGTTAAAAAAACTATGAGTATTACCTAATTCTATGGGCACCATGACATTACTCTAATTCACATGTCCTTTACCTTTAAGGTCCGTAGCATATATAATCCCTATTATGGCTATTAGAATATTTTAAGAATGGCTTATTCATTTTATAAGTTCGATTCGGTATGATAAGTGATTTCTATTTTCTCACTTTATATAAACGATAAAATCTTATATTTTTCAACATTATGGATCTTATAATAATATAAAAGAAAATTACATATTTATCATTTGAGGTTCATATCTCATTGTATTTGGGATATTTTCTTTATTTTTTTTTAAATTAATTTTTTATTTATTTTTTCATGAATATATTTGGGTTGTTTTTTATTGGGATGAAATTGATTCTATATTATTGTTAATAAATAATTTGGTCACTTTGATTTTTTTCTCTTGGAATAATAGAAAAAAAAAATCTATCAGAAGAAAGAAATTTTAAACTTTCATAAGTTTATGGTGTACCCCTCAATTTCAGCTTTGGCGCGCATTTTGCAGATTCAAAATCCGAGTCCGTATGTTAAAGATATCAAGGTTTTTGTCTAACTGCCCAAAGAGCACTTCTTCCATGTGCAACAAAGGTAATTTTTCTTAGAACTAAGATCATTCTCTTGAAACCACACTATTCTCTTGGAATTATTGGAACCATGCTCAATTCTTGGAACGATGTTTTATTTTCTTGAGACAACACTATTTTCTCCCATTTTCCATACTTCAACTTTTTTTTAATCTCTTTACTTACTCTCTGCTCTTATATGACTTAGACTAAGACTTAGTCTATTTCTTATTTTCCTCTCCTAGTCTTACTCTTTTCCTCTCTTATACGACTTAAACTTGGTCTATTTCTTATATTCGTCTCCACTCTATACTCCTCTCACACTATCCCATACTTAGAATCTTTTTACTCATTCCATGTCCCTTTTCCTCACTACACTCCATCTCCTCCTCTCGTTCTTTTCTATACTTAGAATTTTTCATACTTCACTTATCTTTCCACTTTACCTCTCACACATCTGACCGATCCACTAAACTTAGCCATTTTCTCGTATTTCATCACTTCCACAATATTCACCGTAGGTTCACCTTCCTTATCTCTCCTCCCCCCCACCTTTGTGGGTTCACCCTCACCTCTCATAACCCACCATTACTCCTCCTCTATCCTACGTCACTCCTACCTCACTCCCCTCTCATTCCATTTCCCCACTCCCCCTTCCTTAACATATTTCCTAAGTCCCTTTCCCTTTAATTATTAATCAATCTAAATGCCAACATTTTTGGCAACCATACTAGGGAACGGTTTATTTTCAAGATATCTGAGGCTCTGTTTCAGATCTGATTGAAGAACCAGAGTCTCCATAGTTCAAAGTTTCGAAAAGAAGATTCAAAGAAGACCGCCACTTGTTCTAGATGCACATAGTTTATAAAACTCTTATTGAGAGATATATGAATGACCTCAAAAAGAACCAAAAACAATCAAAGATTTGTTAATTTTTCAAGACCCCAACCCAGTTTCAGTCTTGCTGATTTTTCATCCAAATTTAAATGTCGAAACTCCAGTTTCAGCACATAAAAACTTAACAGAAAATAAACTTCAGAACTGAAACATGAGGATTCTGAACATCGTTTCAATGCAGAAATAAAATATCAGCAATATGCAAAACTCAGAAAATATAGACACAAAGATATTCGGTCTAACTTCGACCCTGGAAAAACCCACAAGGGGAAAACCAGTGAGAGAGGGCTTTGTATTATTTATGAGCTTCTGAGAAATTCGTTTACAGCATATTCATCTTCAGAAATTTACACAAACTTATCTGGACATTCCTGTAGCTTTGCTCCTCGATTTTTGAACCAAAAATATGTACAACTGTACAGCTGTCCCAGCAATTAATTTTGTACGGACTGTCTCGAAATTTGTGCCAAAACTCTGCTAAGACTCAATTTCTGTGCCACTAAATGTTGTTCGGCAGCCTTGGAATGCATGCCAATACTCCCAAAAATTGCAGATGTTGTTTCTTTTCTTCAGCTCGACCTCTCTCTTACTCTCTCTTGTTCTCTCAACAAGAATGCTTGAACTCCTCTTGTTCTCTCAACAAGAATGCTTCAACTTACCCAAGAATGGGTGCGCCCTCTTGCCCAAGTCGACCTCATGAGGGAAGGTGAGGGATTTTCTAATCTAACAGTTGAGATTAGATCAGATGGGTGGTTGAGATTTGGTGTCTCTTCACTCACCCTCACTTTAATCATAAAGTCACATTTTAATTTGCATCTCACAAATTAAATGACTAGGACCCACATTCGGCACTTTCTCGCCCTTAGGTGCCTAGGGAAGAGAAACACTTGCCTTGGTACTTTATTTTAATTAAAAATTTAACAAGATTTGGGAGGATGAACTCCCCAGCGATTTCATTGAAAGAACTCTTGAGTTCCCTAGCAACTCCATTGGAAAGATTGAAGAATCTCAAGAAGAGCTATATTATGACTCCTCTGAGGATTTTCCTTCATGTCATGATGCTCCTTTACCTTCTCCACGAAGCCCATCAATGGTTTTACAAGGTACAACAAAAGGAAGAGGTACCCAAAGAAGAAAGCAACTGCATAGAATCCCTTTAAATCTGTCAGAAGTAGATTTTCAAATGCTAGACATTTCTATTGAAAGATTTTCTACATTCTTTCGGAATACTTTGGAGGATGCGGAGTAATACTTGTTTAGATTCAAGAGCACATGTGATGCTTTCAATCTCATTGAATATAATTTTACATGTCAATTATTTGCACAAACTCTGCATGGGAATGCTCGTGAATGGTTCTTTTCATTGATTCCTCGGACCCTTACCAGTTGGGATGTTTTCGAAACTTCATTTGCTGAAAAGTTTTCCCACCCACCCTCTCCCATATGGACACAAGAAAATGAAGATTCCATCCTTTCATATATTCCATATGAAGATCTTTCAAGCAATAATTTCGAGAATGAAATTGAAGAGTCTCCACCAAATGCACAAGAAGATTCCAGCCAACACATTCATGTGGATTATTTTGTTAGGTACCATATCTATTACAATAGTAGAAAAGAGAAATATTGTAGAGAATAAAAATGGAATAGCAACAGATAACAAAAATACTGCAGAGACTAATAGCGTTGTTTGATCATGTTGTCATTGATGCCAATGGTTTGATTGATTGATGTCAAAGGATTGATTGATTGATGATTGATGTAATATAATATGTATTTCCCTTGATGAGAATGCATAGATGAAGATGGATCAATGAGTTGTCATTGATACATGA
>ML780626.1:417349-436403 GCA_009831015.1 Picea engelmannii
AGTACATCATCCTTCTTCTCTTGTCCATTCAATACTTTAGAACTAGGGAAAGAGTAGTATTCTGTCACTGTTTGTTCCAGATCCAGGTGGATCTGGGGAGATCGGTTTGTGTCCGCACTTACGGATTTATCCTAAAACAACACCAACAATGATATCCATAGATATATACCTCCAAATAGAGGGTGGAATCAGAAGCAGTTGTAGTGTGTCGGGGGTTTTGATTGTTTCTCCTTTTTTGCATTAACAAACATTTGATTCCTCCACAAAGGTGCGAACATCCTATTTCATACCATCCCAGAAAAAAAAAAAAAATGTTTGACCTTGTTATAGGTTTTTGTAAACCCTGAGTTCCTAGTTGTGGGTGTAGCATGAAGCTCAGAAAGCACCATGGATTTAAGTTGTGATTGTTTACTTAAATACACATGAACTTTGTAGTAAAGCTCATCATTGTGCCAAGAGTACCCTAGGGAAACTGGAGAATTGTCTTTCAATTGTTGGATCAGACATGAAATTTTGGGATCTTGTAGTCATTCCTGGCGAATAGCCTAGAGCCAATCTCGTACAATGAGGTAAAGGGAAAAGAGGGACCCTTTATCTTCATATTTTCTTGAAAGAGCTTCAACAACCACATTGTATTTTCCTTTCTTGTAAATGATATGATAATCATATCCAAATAGCTTAGTCACCCATTTTTGTTTCACGAGGGATGAAATACATTGCTCCAAAAAATACTTCATGCTCTGATGATCTATCTTAATTTGGAAGCGTTCCCCAAACAGATAGTGGCACCAAAGATCCACTGCATGAAAAATAGCCAACATTTTATTTTCATAGATTGATTGGACCAAATGTTGCTCTGAAAACTGTTTCTTGGTAAAGGCCAAAGACTGGCCATATTGCATAAGGACTTCTCTAATTCCTCTCCCTAAAGCATCACATTCCAGGAAAAAGATCTTTGTGAAGTCGGGAAGGGATAGGAAAGGAGTGGTGCACATAGATTCCTTCAAGGCTTGAAAGGAATGATCAGTTGTTGGAGTCCAAGTCAAAGAATTATTTTTAATAAGGGCAGTGAGAGGAACCACAAATTTTCCATAATTCTTAGCAAAATTGCGATAATATCCCGTTAAACCTAGAAAACCACCCAAGATTTTGAGAGTCTTGGGGCGAGGAAAATCCTGCATAGCTTCAATTTTTTTAGGATCCACCCTGACACCATCCTTGCCAACAATATGACCCAAGTACTCCAATTATGAGGCTCCAAAAGCACATTTATATTGTTTGAGGAAAAGTTAGTGTTGAGAGGGTAGATGAGGAACTCGATCCACATGAGCAAGAAGGGTTGTCCATTTTTTACTATAGATGAGAATATCATCAAATAAAACTAAGACAAAATGACATAGAAAATGATGGAATATATGAGTCATGAGGCTTTGGAAAGTGGAGGGAGCATTACACAAGCCAAAGGGCATGACCAAGAACACATAGTGGCCTTCATTAGTTCAAAATGCAGTCTTAGAAATGTCTTCCTCTTTCATATGTATCTAGTGGTAGTTAGAACAAAGATCAAGTTTAGTAAAGTATTAGGCACCACTTAATTCATCCAAGAGATAATCAATGACATGAATGGGAAATTTGTCTTTGATGGTGAGTTTTTTGAGGGAGCGAAAGTCGAGACACATGCACCAAGATCCTTATTTGTTAAGCACCATGACCACATGAGAAGAATAGGGGCTAGTACTAGGACAAATAACACCCGCAGTGAAAAATTTGTTTTTATCAATTTCATTTTTTCGGGAAAAGGGATGATTATAGGGATGAACATTGGGAGGAAGGTTGATGGGGATGAGGGGAATGGAATCATCATGAACACCACGGGAAGAGGGAAGTCCCTAGGGAGTGGAAAAAAAAACTTGATGTTTGGAGAGGATGGATTGGAGGTCAGGATGCACAGAGGGTGTCTCAATGGATTGAATGGAATGGAGTTGTGCAATAATGTTGGAATGACCTTTTTTGAGGAGTTTTTCCATGCTATGGGAACTGTGTTAGAAAAATAGGACCGCGGAGCAATAAAATAAAAAAAATGCAAAAACAAAACATAGAAGACACACAATACAAGAGAGAGACAGAATTATGTGGTTCACCCAGTGTGGGCTACGTCCACCAAAGAGATTGCCAGGTCCTTCCTTTATTATTATCCACCAAATGAAGGGATACAACCTATAGAAAAACTCGTTGTAACTTCCTCTTCTTTCTCTCACAGTATCCTCTCTCAGAATACAATATTCACCATCAACCGTAGCCGCAATACATTTCCCTCATAAAAGAGGGTTGCCTTCTAGGGAAAAAAACCCTAACATAATCTCTACTGTTAGATCTGTGACCTTATAATGAACAGTCCAGATTTACAATGAAATTACAATATGCTTTTATAAGGCAATTTTTTCTTAAACCCCCGCTTGCCCCCAGACCCCCCAGCCAGGGGGATAGGCCCCCCAGACCCCGCAGAGGGGGTACCCCCCCCTCTGCACTCCCCCGCATGGAAGAGTGTACATACTTCTGGGGTGTAAATACTTCATGGGGTATAACCACGGCTGAAAGTAAAAGACCTATAAATCAGGAAGATAATCAGGCTCCACAACCAACAAACTGATGATCTAAGGGGGACCTGTGGTGATGCCTTGGAACTTATATTGTTGGCCCTCTTGGTTGAATTTCATGGTTAAGTCATTAAAATCCATGAGTATGGGGCCAAGAGTCCTTAACCATTTGGCACCTAGCACAATATCACAACCACCCATGTCAATAGAAAACATATGAGATTTCATGTTGTATTGACCAATTTGGAGATGCACATTTTCACAACACCCCCTACATTTCATGGAACCTCAATTGGCAATCATGATTTGAAAGTTGTTGACGACACGGATATAGTGATTAGTTTCTTAGGCAACAAGACGATGAATTAAATTATGGGTGTTGCCACTATCATTTAGGATGATGACCTTCCTATGCTTAATGTAACCAATTAGCTTGAGGTTTTGGGGAGCAGAGAAGCGAGTGAGAGCATTCAAGGAAATGACCAGTTCGACTTCTAGGGTGTTCAAAGGTAGATTAAGGTTAGTGGGTTCAAGTGACTTTTCCACAGGGGTATCCTCGACCTCTTCTTTAGAAATATCCTCAGATATGGCCATAAAAATATTTTGTTCCTTACAGTTGTGCCCAATAAAATATTTGTCATCACAATTATAATGAACTCCCTTGAGATGGAATTCAACTATTTCTACCTGAGTCAATTTTTGGATCTTCAATGGAGTGGAAGGAGGGGTGGGAGTAATTGGTTTGGGGTGAGGAATAAAGGAGGGTTTTCTAGTTTGAGAAGAGACAACTTGGTGTGCTTCCTTAGCTCATTTAGTAGATTCCACCCAACTCTAGGGGTGAGCCATGAGGATGTGGGCACAAATCTCATCCTTGAGGCCACTGTTGGAAGTAGGCTAGAGCAGAAAAGCAAGGTGATTTTGGGAAAGAAAGCATGCAAGAGGAAAGCAACATCTGGAAGGAAGAATAGTATGCGCGCATGCAGGGAAGACCTAACGATGGTAGGGTCAAGGTTTTGGTAATGTATTGTAATGGATGAAGAGCCAGAAAACATATAAATATCGATAATTAGGTATCATAGAGGGGTTCTAATTATTGATGTTGTCGGCTTGGAGATTATCGAGTTTAGCTAGTTATCCATGCGTTGTTGTGATATGTAATATTTTGTTGTATGATCTATTTTGTGTAATTTTTTGAGCTAGAGAAGATGAAGGAGGGTATATCTTGAGGGTTAGATCGTAGGGGGAGGATCCTGGTGCGATCTAGTCTGCCTCATATAGATATTACTCAATTGTGAAGGATTGTAACACGCACGACGCTGTAGATGTGGAAATACTATAATAAAAGAGTTGAGAGATAAATATTTGTGGACGTAGCCCAGGAGGGGGTGAACCATGGTAACATCTGTTTTATGTGATGAATGCATGCATATCTTTATCATCTTTTCAGTATATATTGTTATGTTAATGAATGAGTTGTTATATTTCCTGTGTATTCGTCAATGATAGTATATTGTGTTTACAAGTTATAATAATGGTTTAATCTACTATTCTCATATCTCGCACTCAATCCTAGGCTGTAAACACCTGATTTTTATAGCCACCCATTAAATCTATCTCTGGTGATACTGCGCAGGGATTTCTGGGCGTTGTGTTGCCTTCTGGTTTACGAGGAGGGTCGATAGTTTTAGAGGCTTTGTTTGAAACTTGAACAGACATGAACCCTGGGTCATTAAACTCAAATAGAATAGAAGAGTAAGTAAGATAGTTAACCAAAAAATGGTTTTGTTTCCGTTGGTAGGAACAAAAGAGGGTTTAGTAGATGAGATAAGTTGAAGGCCTGTCGGAGGTAGATCAAGAAAATATTAGGGCAGAGAACAATGAGCCATTAGAAGGGAATGTTGAGACCGTGGAATCCCACAAAAGCAGAGATTGAAACTTGGCTAAGAACCAAAGAGCTGGAGTTTTTACACAAATATAACAGAAACCCTAGAATAACATCCCAGAAATATCTTGAGAAATACGTGTTTATTGATTTGCATGAAGTCTTTTTCTATGATTTTCCACATTTATTGCAAGAGTGGATACTAAGGTTGAAGGATAACCACGCAATGAACTGGATTCTACAGTTAGAGTGGACCCCAGTACAGATTGAGCAGTTACAGCAGGTAAACAAAAAATTCATCTGCACAGTAGACTTTTGGCTCAACAGTATTGTATCAGGTTTGATAACAGAATTTGCAGTCGACACAGTGAAGTCGTATAGCGCGGTGGAGAAGTAATTTCTACGTGGAACTAGAGGAAGGTACATTCGATCGATGTATACTTCTATTAAGATACTAATATATAATAAAGGTGTAATAACAATGGAGTCAAATAACTAAACTTCCTTGTGTGCATGGGGGAAGGGGGGAAGCACTGACAGAAAGAGGAGAAATGGAAGGAGGAAAGGATAAGGGAAAGAAGGAGGCACCCTTGGACCTGATCATAATGGATGTTGACTAGATCCGATGGATCTTGGAGACAACTAGAAAGACGCGTAGCGGAGTACCCTACCAATAAAAGGTGAATACCAATAAGAGAGTTGTAGTCGTGAGGGAAGGCTTGGCGAGTGATGAGGAATAGGTAGAGTATCTTCAGGCTATGGAGTAGATTAAAGAAATCATGCACGCAACATATGAGAGGAAGATGAGAGGTCCAAGAATGGGAAGAGAAGGCAGCAACCCTATCCATATTAATGTCAATGTGGAACCCATAAACCCATGTGCGACTAATACACCAAAGAGAACACCATTATTTAGACAACCGGATTTCGGAGGAAGTTCGATAGCAGGAAGTACATCTACACAAGGAGCAACAATTGGAGGAGCCAGTTCAAGCAGCACTAGTCAGTTATCTGCACCGCGCGGAGGTAGTAGTTCAATGTTTAGAATGGCAGAACACGATCCCACCATCAAGTTACCAGAATTTCGAGGATAAGCAGCAGAAGACCCTGAGAAACACTTTTTCATTTGTGCAAAGATCTAGGAAGAAAAACAGATCAATGATGAATATACCAAACTTTCATAGTTAGCTATTAGGCTAAGAGACCGCACACTAGACGAGTCTAGACACAAACAATGCACCTAGGATGACAAGGACAATGACAGACATTAAGAAGTTACTGATAAACAAGTTCCAGAAGCCAAGTTCAGAGGATCAGTACATGAATGAGATGATCAAAATAAGACAGAAACCAGGAGAGTATGTATGGGACATTGATCATAGATTCAAGAAACTGAAGGGAAAGTTAAAATGTCTCATCATTGATATGCAACATCGGCACTTGTTTGTTAATTCACTACTCCCACACTTAAAATACCCATTGTGACAACAAAATTTTCAGACGCAGGCAGAGGCTCTGCAGAAAGCCCTGCAATTGGAAGAAAACTAGTATCAGCAACGGACCCGGCTATCAAAGAAATGAAGGAGGATCTGAATAAATTAATGTTCCAACTATACCAGAATAAGAGTAAGGACAAACGAGAATCCATTTGGTGCACTACATGTAGGACATAAGGACACCACAGGAACGAATGTCTGACATTCGCGCAGTATATGGCAGCATGAATTCCAAATCCGTTGCCAACAGGAGTACTATGGTGTGAAATCTATAAGAAACTAGGTCATTATCCATATCACTGCACAATGATGCAGAAATACCAGACTGTCCCCAAGAGTTCATATTGCACCTTTTACAAGTCAGTAGGCCACGATGGCAAAGATTGTAGAACTATGGAGTTGATGTGAGAAAGGACATCAGATGCATACAGAGTGCAGGAAGAAATGATGACTGGACAAGCCACACCACAATTTAACCAAGTTCTAGCTCCATACAACACTTCGCAGCAGTAGTACAATATTGTGCAGCAACCATATAATAACATGCAACTGCAGTACAACACAACACAACCTCAGTACAATATCATGCAATGTAATCAGGTGCCTCAGTATAACACGTCGAGAGGAGATCGAGCAAGCTACAGAGGTGGAGGAAGAGCTAGAGGAGGTTTTGTACAAGGTAGAGGACCAGTGGTATGTCACAATTTTGGACAACCAGGACATTATGCAAGGGAATGTCCACTTCCACCAACAACTTGTATGTATTATCTCGCATCGGACCACGATACAGAGGAATGACCGACGCTATTAGTAAAGATATAGGAAAAGAGGAACCAGAACAACCAGAATGTTCATTGGATTCCAGTCGAAGCAAGGGATGAAGGATGGAACATCAATATAGTTACTCATGGAAGAGCTAAAACAGGAAACGACACAGTTCGACAAGAGCCAATACAAAACCAATGGGTGAAAAAGAACACCGAACCAAGGAGATAGTTCGACACACAAAATGAGAAGGCAATGTTTAAGGAATCCAGACAAGAATTTCAGAAGGAAAAAATGGCATCGACTTCAACCACGCAGCAAAGAAGGGAAGCACTAGAGTACAAGATGCCTCCAGTATTGGATCATACCAACAAAATGAAACCCATGGGACAAGTAAGTTCAATCAAAGGATTTTTGCAATCATGTGTAAAAGTATTGAGTGATCCATCATCTTTGAAAATATTGCAAAACATACTAGAAAAATGTAACATTGAGACAGAAGAAAAAATAGAACCAAAAACAGTCAATCACCTACATACTAGGAGAAGAACAAGTAGGGAGTTCAGACTGAATGCAAACATTGGAGACTTCAACATGGGAGACATCATACTAGATTTGGGATATGAGGTCAATGTATTACCAAAGAAGACATGGCAATGCATGGGAGAGCCCACATTAGGATATTCACCTGTTCAATTGAAACTGGAAAGCCAACACAGAGTTCTACCAATTAATAGACTGAAAGGGGTGACATTATACCTAGATGGAGTGTGCACTAAAGAAGATTTTGAAGTCATTGAAATAGTGGATGAAACAACACCTTACCCAGCATTACTTAGTCTAGATTGGGTGTTTGACAACTAGGCCATAATTAACTTGAAGACCAGGAAAATGACATTTGAGTTAGGAGAATATAGGGTCATCACGCCATTAGACCCATCGGAAGGGGAGAGGTTTGTAGAACCTACTTGCTTAGACTTAGAGGAAATTATTCAGTTGTACAGAACAACTGCGCACGATGACGATTACATGAACCCAACTATAGATGGGATACTCAGTTGGTAGAGCATTACTTCATGTGCAACAGACTAGGACACCAGTTTAGAGAAATGGCAACAACAATTACATGAAGTGTCCATGAGAAGATGTGTAAGAATAGACCGTGCAGTAAGATGGGTAGGCACAGAAATAAGGGAACCACCCATTTTCCATGGAATAAACGATTTGGAAACATTCTTGGCACAATACGAAGAAGAAGTCCTAGAGAATCAGAAACAATTGGTACTTGATCTTGTACTCAAGGCCACACCTACAATATGGTGGGGCGCACACAAAGATAAAATCATAGATTGGTACCAATGTAAGAAGTTATTACGCATAAGGTTCGGCGCAGAATAGAAAAACAACAAGAAGAAGAAGTATGATGGACAAGGGGCACTAGCAGAACACTTGGAGGAGTGCATAACGTTGTGGAAAATGACAGCGCTGGAAGAATGGCCTCATCATTTCATACACACTTTAGAGGGAATACCAACAAACTGGTACACAGACTAGAAATTGCACAAAGGAACTGCGACCTGGACGACATTGAAACAGAATTTTACAGTCAGTTTCTCATTCGAGCATGATAACTCCAACATATATGCCACTCTTAAAAATATAAGAGGAGTGATATTGATGTAGGATCATTTCTCCACATCAACAACGTGCTAGCCAGCCAGCACATTCAACGCGCATTAATGGAGAAAGGGAGAGGCACAACCCTCTCAATTTTAAAATTTGAAATGTAATAAATGGTTGTAAGGATGATAAATGTCGGACCACACCTTTGTACAGGTAGTAGTTAGGGTTGCCTTAAATGGTTACCTGTAGCAGGTCCAGGTCATAGTCAAGCCTGGACATTCATTTATGGAATGAAGTCATAGAGGTATGGAGTTGCTCTGTGATAGCAATAGCTCAGAGACGGTGATGAGGATAAGCTCATGGGAGCCCTCGTTTTGTAAAGGGAATGTTAGGACTTGGAGTAGAGAGTTAGAAGAAGAGGAGATCTTGGTTAGAGAGGTCTGGGCATAGAGGCCTTAGGAGGTCTTAGAATTTCTGAGAGAACTTGATATAACTGAGACTTGTTACAGTCCAATATTTGTAAGCATTGTATAGATACACAGAGATTAATAGAAAAGCAGATTTTCCTGCATACTATGTGTTTGGTGTTTATATGTTTTTATGCATTTCATGTTTTAAATGCATAACGGTGAAGCATTGCATAAGTTTCAATTTATTCTGGTCTTGGAGTTTTTGAGTGCAAGGAATGCACATAGTCTGCAAGGTGTGCATTGACAGAGGTGAGACAACCTCGGGAAAGTTCAAGAGGGATAGCGTTGAATCTTCATCTATAAAAGTGAAAGGAAGTGCACAATAAGAACTCTTTATTGAGTTCAGGAGGAACAGAGTTGTTGAACACTCTGTTGGCTCAGCAAGGTGTGCTTGAGCAGAAACTTGCTAGGAGGGAACTTTTGTCTCTTCAAAAGGGTGGAAGAGATAGAGATCTTTTGAGGTCTGAGCATTTGACGCTCGAGGAGGAGATCGAACACATGAAAGGAGTGCACAGAACCTAGAAGTGGCCAAGTTTCGAAGGAACAACAAGGGAGAACGCCAGGTGGGCGTAAGGAGTTTTCTTTTCAAGACAAATTCTCGAATTTGAGCTATTAGAGATTCTTGAACGCAAGGTGTGCGCAAGAGTAAATCTCCGAGAGGACGAAGCTCATAAGGGATAGAACCTTTGGAAAGGTCAAAGAGAAGCATCGAAGGCCGAGACCTTCAAACGTGGAAATATTCCTAGGGAAAGAAGAAGCACAAGTTCAAGAGAAGAAACAGCTACCATCAGATCAGCGAGAGAGACGAGATCTGGACTGTCGGAGTGCACGTCCAGACAGCGTAGGAGAAGTGCGCAGGATATTAGCTAACAACCTTCAAATCTTATGCAAAGGGGCAATAGCTATCAGATCCGTGAGAAGGTGCACGAGGTTTAACCCTCATATAACTAGAGGAGAGAGGACTCGGCAAAGTCCCAAAAACACATCATGATCGTCCATCATTGGGAGGACACGAGGCAGAGATCCACATATTTCATGGAATCAGGTATTGAAGGACCAGAGGAGGATTCTTTAGACTTCGCGAAACGAAAAGTCGCGAAAGAAATCGAGGTCGTTTATTATGGAAGGATAGGTGTCGAATATTTGGAAACCATCGGGATTTTGGACTTTGGGAAAGCAGAAGAGAAGGTAAGCGCGAGGATAGGCGATCGCCAAAGTCGCGAAATCACTCCAACCCTTAGATCTAGGGTGACACGTGGCAAAGATATTGAAGTCGCCAGGAGTTTGGTCATTGGGAGTTGGGAGGTGAAGACTCTGCCAAAAACCCTGAAAGAAAATCATCGGGATTTAATCTTGGTTGTTGATCAAGTGGAGGATCTGGACCGTAGATCTGAATGTTATTGGGTCTCCGGGTTTCGTGGATCTGAAAGGGAAAGGAATGGTTTTCGAGGAGGAAGGATTGGACACGTTCCAATCTCGCGAAACACGACGCAACTAAAGGGTTGGCCCCAGGTCATAGGACAGGGTCACATGGACGAAATTCGAAGGGAAGATCCAAAGCCCAATTAATCCCTTTTCAGCATTTAGATATTCGGGAGCTCAAAGGAAGGAGGAGTCATGAGACATGAAGTACCGACTCATGAAACCATGAAACGATCATGGTCGTTGATCGAGGAGGACGCAGGACCATTAGATCTGGTCTGGAGAAGGAACGAGATTCAAGATTTCAAGGATTGGAGTGTCAGCTTTACATTGAACCCACACCCACGAAATTGCGAAATGTGAAATAACCTTTGGGGTGTAGGCCATGTTCATAGCATCACACGCCGGAGATAGGGGAGGAGCTAGTTGTGGAGCTAGGCCCCATTTCGGGGTTCAACATTTCAAAGGATAGGGAGTCGGGGAGAGCTCGCATGCAAAAATATCTGATATCACAAAATGTGATTGCACCCTTTGTGGGTTAGGCATGCAGTCACAACCCATGGTCGCCTAGAGGGAGGGGCTAGTCAGAGTGGTTAGTGCCCATCCTGAATTTTTTTTTCAAAAAGAGGAATGGCGCCAAAGGATTGAGCACGTGCACAGGCTTTTATCAAGGCCTATGCCAAGGAATTAAAGGGACCTATGGATTGTTAAAGAGGTTCCAGTGGGGAGCCAGAGAGCCATTTTGGCTCAGGAAAGAGAACGATCCAAAGACTGGGAGGTGATAGACCCTACTGAGGTAGGGGGTCTACAACAGATATTCATCAAGGGAATAGAAGTCGAACTCATAACAGAAGAACAACAACGGAATAGACAAACAGTCAAGGAACTGTTGTCTTGTTACCATGTGCAAGAGGAAGCACCGGATGAAGACAATCTGCGCAATATTTAGATCGAAGAATTAGAAGGCGAAAGAGAAGTGGAGGGACCACCTACAGGATCAAAATTTATTGCCGCGTCGATCAAGGTAAATAAATTCAATATTGGGACAGTGTAGCATCCCAAAATGGCCAGCATTGGAGATTACTGGGATGAGCAAACAGTGGAAAGCATAACAGAGTTATTGCGCGAGTACAACGACTTGTTTCCCACAACATTTATAGAGATGAATAGCATAGCCGAAGAGCTAGGAGAAATGAAGATACCACTCAGAACTGAAGTGATACCAATCAGATAGCGACCATACAGATTTGACCCAGTATATAAGTAGAAATTCAAAGCTGAGATTGACAGGATGCTCGAAGCTGGAATCATATAACCGATCAAAGAATCAGAATGGATAAGCCGGATGGTCGTGCAGGACAAGAAACAAGGAGGGATCATGATATGTGTTGACTTGAGGAAGTTGAACGATGCATGCCTACATGACCCATTCCTTACACCTTTCACGGATGAAGTGTTAGAGAACATAGGAGGACATGAAGCTTACACATTCACTGATGGATTCTCAGGCTACCATTAGATCAAGATAGCACAGGAAGACAGATACAAGACCACCTTTGTGATAGAATGGGGATCCTACCAATACACAGTCATGCCATTTGGATTGAAGAATGCACCAACAATATTTTCTAGAGTAGTCATCGTTGTGTTTAAGGAATTCATCCACCAGCTTCTCAAAGTATACCTAGACGATTGGACAGTCTACAGTTTGTTGAAAGACCATGTAGAAGTATTACGCTTGATGTTAGAAAGATGCATATAGTGCCAGATATCACTGAACATAAAGAAATGCATATTTGGAACATTGTTTAGGATACTATTGGGCCATATCATATGCAAACAAGATTTGTTAGTAGATCTTGCAAAGATTGCAGTGATTGTTAACTTACCACCACCAAAAATAGTCTGTCAGCTAAGAGAGATGTTGGGACATACAGGATACTACAGGAAGTTTATCAAAGGGTACGCGTAGATTACTGCACCAATGGAAAAGTTGTTAAGAAACAATACAAAGTTTCAGTGGAACGACGAGTGCCAACATCGTCTGGATACCCTGAAGAAAAATATGGTCACCGCACCAATATTAGTATTTCTAGACTGGGAGAAGACATTCCACATCCATGTAGATGCATTAGCCATAGCACTTGGAGATATCTTGGCGCAGCCAAGAGCAGGAGACTTGGATCACCCGATATCATTTGCGAGCAGAAAGTTATCAAAATCAGAGCAGAACTATAACACTACAGAAAGGGAAGGCCTAGCTATGGTCTACGCACTACAAAAGTTCAGACATTATCTACTGGGAAAACACTTTAAGATGTTTATAGATCACTCATCCCTGACATACCTAGTCAACAAGCCAGTGTTGTGGGGGAGACTATGTCATTGGTTACTGTTATTTCAAGAATTTGAAATTGAAGTAATAGTCAATCCAGGAAAATTGAATGTAGGACCTGACCACCTATCAAGAGTCACAAATGGAGAAGAACCTACGAATTTAGAAGACAACTTTCCATATGCATAGTTATTCTCGGTTCAAATCCTTGATGAATACTTCACGAATATCATTCAGTACTTGAGCACAAGTACTATGCCGCAACAATATAACACCGCGCAAAAGAAAAACCTGGTAGTCCAGGTTGCAAACTATCAATTGATTGAAGGACACTTATACAAAATGGGTGCATATAGCATCTTACGAAGGCATGTGTTAGAACAAGAAAGACTGAGAGTGCTAACAGAATCCCGTGAGGGAATAGCAGGAGGAAATTACACAAGCAAAGATACCGTGCAAAAGGTATTGCATGCAGGACTATGGTGGCCGATGATTCACAGAGACTTGAAGGAGTATTGTCAAAGATGCGATGTCTTTCAAAGGGTAGGTAAACCCAACAGAAGGGACGAGATGCCCTTACGACCACAAGTAACATTGCAGGCATTCGATAAGTGGGAAATAGACTTTGTGGGACCAATCAACCCACCATCAAGAAGAACGAGAGCTAGGTACATTATCGTCGGAGTACCTAACAAGATGGAAAGAAGTCACACTAGTGAAATATTGCAGCGCAAAAATAGCAGCACACTTCTTATTTGAACAAGTGATCACTAGATTTGGATGCCCAAGAGTTTTGATGAGCGACCAAGGCACGCACTTCATAAATAGCACCATCAACGCTATGACAGAAGAGTTTGAAGTCCATCATCAGAATAGCACACCATATCACCCATGGGCGAATGCCATAGTGGAATCCTTTAAAAAAATCCTGGAGAACGCGCTGACAAAGATCTGTAATGTCAATAGGGACGACTAGGACCTTAAAGTACCAGCAGTATTATGGGCCTATAGGACTACAAGCAAAAATTTGACAGGGCACACGCCATTTAAACTGGTCTATGGCCAAGAAGCAGTGGTGCCATTAGAATTTTTAGTACCAAGCTTGTGCGTAGCAGCAATTACACATATGACAGAACGAGGCACAATACAGAAGAGACTGAATCAGTTAATGACTATGGAAGAAGATTGGATCTTGGCAGGGTTCCACCAACAAGTTCAGAAAGTGAAGGACAAAGCTTGGCATGATAGGCACATCAAGAAGAAAACTTTCAAGGAAGGAGATTTAGTATTGATGTATGACAGCAAATCGTTTCAGCACCCAGGAAAGCTCAAAATGCATTGGGTAGGACCATACAAGGTAAAATATGTCACAGATGGAGGAGTTGTACAGTTGAGAGACTTATCAGGCGCAAAACTTAGAGGGATGATCAATGGGAGCCGACTGAAGCTATACAAGAACAGTCGACTATCCACCACGCAGTAAAAAAAATAAAAACACAGAGTTTTAAACAATACCAACAGAGGCGCAGTGCACTGAAAGAAGAAAGGGAACACATACTTAGGAACACAAACTCGGCAAGGAGAAGGAAAATGGATAGGTCACAATGGAAACAAGCGGGAAAAGGAAAAATGACAAAATAAGTATGAAAATATAGATTCGAACGGAATTAAAGGATGGAAAGGACCGATGGGACACCACATTAATCACACCAACTGGAGATGGCAACGTGGAGTAATGGCAAGTACGAAACAATCAGAGGTGCATTGAACACGTAATTAAGGAATCATCCTTGACAAGCTTCATGGGAAGCCCATAAAACACACAGACGCGGGAATAAAGAGTCCATTTGTGAAAGGAGAGCAGACAGAGAGTGATAGAGGTTAAGGAGCACAGAGTCGAGTTCATAGAAGTCATAGAGACCATTCGAATTTGGAAAATGTTCGACATTCACCACCATGGAACCACGAAAGCAAGCAGAAGTGAGCCAGACTTCCAGGAAAACCAGAGTTAAAACCAGGTCACGAGTATAGTTGGAAGAAAGTGAAAAACATTCGTCGAAGATCGTCAATATCGACGAAATCCCATCTCCAGACACAGCACTGGTAAACCCTACACCTATAGTGGAAGAAACCCAATAGCCAACACTGAAGAGAACGAATATAGATATACCAGCAGAAGTACAGGAGCCACAGAACCAAGATGCTGAAACCCTAAAGGAGGTGCAACTAGAGAACACCGAAGCAACCCTGAGATTCAATGGAACAGTGCCAAAGATGGAAGCAACAGTTGAGCTAGACGAGTCTAAAACCACTATCTTAGACCACCCACCGAAAGGAACAGTAGAGGACGTCACAGGTTGGCCAGAATGGTACTCTGAAACACAACTAGGAGCCACTGGAACTTCGAGCCAGCCACCATCGTCGAAGAAAGACAAGCAGAAGGTATCTAGGTCACCTCGCAAGCAACCAATCACAACAATCATCCTACCACATATACCAGATGAGCTATGAGTGGAATCAGACTTGTTGGGTCATATTGACGAGCTAAAATACTCAGACCACGATGTAGCAGACACAAATAAGTTTCTGTAATTTTCAAAGAGAGTGTACATGGAGACGATGGACACAAATTCGGTTGGGGAACTGATTGATCAGCCACTCCGTTGGGCAACAGGGTTGGAGAAAACAGGAATCTTAGGTCTGTTGTATCTACCACATTTTGGTCGAGGTCAGTACGTAGGAGCGTGTGTCAAATAGTTGTTAGAAGTCACACATGGTGGAGACATCTAGTTGGACAATCTCGTCTTGATAGACGTAGAACTTATTGCAAACATAATAGGATTTCCATCTCGGGGCATGGATCCAGCGCAATTTATGAATGACAAAGCCAGGGAGAAAGCATTAGTGGAAGAGATGAAGAATAAGTATGGTACTAACAGGGGAACACAAGGAATCATTATCAAGAGGATCAATGATGTCACAACACAAATGGGCACAAAAATATTAGCCTATAAGCTGCTGAGAAAATTCCTCATAGAGGAAGTTCCATCTGCGGTTGTCGCGGTTGTAGCTCAATGCGTCGAGGGCACCACAGTGATATGGGCACCGTATCTCTTGAAATTGTTCCTGGATGACTGCAAGGATGCGCAGGATCTAGGAACAGAGTTTCACTATTCATGGCTAATCATGTTAATATCCTTTATGGGATGGAGAGAACCAAGGTATGTAACTTTTTGTACCAGACCCAAGCCGAATCAGGGAGCGAGATACTTATTTTTGAAAGCCACATCGGATGCTCGACACAAAAGAATGAGTGGGTCCATATTTGAAGGATACCTACGCGACCTGCAGGAAGCCATCTCCAACATGTGGAGGATCACACCATAGGTTGTCGTGCAATATCGGGACATCACCAACTTTAAGGCCACACACCACACAATGTGGATATAGGTGTGAAAGGATCTTGACAAACAATGGCTACAGATGTGCTATTGTATCACAGAGGGCGACATCGACATGGTGATCAAAGATTGGGAGGACGAGTGGAAGATTCAAGTCCTTACCCAAAAATTTTTGGAAAGGACAGTGGAAGAAGAGCCAAGGTAGGGAGAAACACAGCCTCAAGAAATCCAAGTGCCCAAGAAACGGAGGACAGGCCAGACAAAGACAAACTAGAAAAAATGAAGGGTCATCCAAGACAGGGACTCAGAAGGGGAAAAAGAACACCACGCAGTCGGCTCAAGTACATCAAAAACAAGTTGAGGCAACGCAAGGGACCACACCAAATCCCAAATCACAAAATCCAGGGAGAACAAGAGACCAACCACATAGACAGGAGGTGCGCGCAAGAAAACTAAGGAACAATGAACACTTCCAGAGTAGATGATCATGGATGACGATGGGGAAATGATATCCCAAATGGTCCAGGATTGTCTAACTGGGGATTTTGACAATGTTGCGCACCACAGGGGCAGGATCCAAGAGGAGCTAGTAGACATGCGACAGTTCCTCAAGCAAATTGGGGAATTACACATAGCAAGTAACAGCAGGGGAATAGAGCCATCGGCACCGCAGACAGAGGAAAGATTGGAAGAAGGAGAGCGAGATCCATTCCATACCATACTGCAACCAAACGCAACATTCCACATCACACCCAGTATGCTGCACATGGATGAGATTGTGGGGAAGACACCTCTTAAGGAATTAAGCTAGATCCAATTGGTATTGACGTAGATGCCATCCAAGGCACTACACAAGTTGCAGGTTAGAAGAAACCACAAGGTACAGTCTCGCGCACGCAATACTTAGCCAAATTGTAGTGGCGACAGAGAAGCGAGACCCGTTGGAAATAATATATGAGCAGGATCAGTTAGAGACCCAAAAGGAGAGGGAGCGCACGAATGGATTGGAGAAGAAAGTGGCAGGAACATACAAGAGAATTCCAAAGACCACACATGCGGAAGAAATCACAGTAGAAGAAAAGATTGATCAGATTGCACAGGCAATCGATCAATATCAGAAGGATATAGAGAATCTCCGAGAGTAGCTCACACCCACTACTCCACCAAAAGTGAAGGAGCAAAGGAAGCATGAAGCAGTAGAACAACTGCAGGAGATAGAGAAACAGGTTAGCACAGCAGCTGACTTGTTCGAAAATGCAGCACAAATTTGGACAAAGTTGGAGGATGATCAGAAGATCCAAAAGTGGGACAAGGAGGAAGAAAGGATAAGCACAACTATCCAGGACCTCAAGTAGAGGCAGAATAAAATGTCCATCACGGAGCACATCAAAGGGACGTAGGACATGAAGAAATTGCAAACAGAACTGGCTATTGTGCAAATAGAGAAGAAGGAGTGTCAATCGCAAATGGAACCATTCCAAGAGAAGGAAGCAGAAGTCCTGGCACAAGCAAAGGAAGCCAAGACACAGATAGCACAGACCCAGGCAGAGTGCACATAATTGATCAAGGACGAAATTGCAATCCAGGTAGTGAACACACTCAAGGAAAAGACTGCGAAGGCACAAACACAGGCAACAGAGCTCAAAGAGAAGTTCCAGGAAGCCACTGGGAGATCGAAGAATTGTGTTAGGTGGCTTGGTACATGCCACATGTCAGTGTTGGGGGCCTGTTGGAAGCAGGCTAGAGCGGAAAGGAAAGGGGATTTTGGGAAAGAAAGCATGCAAGAGGCAAGTGATAGCTGGAAGGAAGAACAGCACACGCGCATGCAGGCAAGATCTAACAACGGTAGGGTTAGGGTTTTGGTAATGTATTGTAATGGCTGAAGAGCCAGAAAACGTATAAATATCGATAATTAAGTATCATAGGGGGGTTCTGATTATTGTTGTTGTCAACTCAGAGTATTATCGAGTTTAGCTAGTTATTGATGAGTTGTTGCGATATGTAATATTTTGTTGTATGATCTATTTTGTGTAAGTTGTTGAGCTAGAGAAGACGAAGGAGGGTAGATCTTGAGGGTTAGATCGTAGGATGAGGAGCCTGGTGTGATCTAGTCTGCCTCATATAGATCTTACTCAATTGTGAAGGATTGTAACGCGCACGGCGCTGTAGATGCAGAAATACTATAATAAAAGAGCTGAGAGCCAATTCTTTTTAGACGTAGCCCAGGAGGGGGTGAACCACAGTAACATCTGTGTTATGTGATGAATGCATGCATATTTTTATCATATTTTCAGTAGTTATTGTTAAGTTAATGAATGAGTTGCTATATTTCCTGCGTATTCGTCAATGACAGTATATTGCGTTTACAAGTTATAATAATGGTTCAATCTACAGTTCTCATATCTCACACTCAATCTTAGCTTGTAAACACCTGAGTATTACAGCCACCCATTAAATCTATCTCGGGTGAGATTGTGCAGCGTTTTCTGGGCGTTGTGTTGCCTTCTGGTTTACCAGGAGGATCGATAGTTTTAGAGCCTTTGTTGGAAACCCGAACAAACATGAATCCTGGGTCAATAAACTCAAACAAAATAGAAGAGTAAGTAAGATAGTTAACCAACAACCACTGATAAATCGTTCTCGGAAAAAAGAATCAGACATGCCGTCTATGCGGAAATCCAAGCACTCAAAAGCAACGATAAGGTATTCCAATGTGTCAGATTGTTTCAACTTTGTCAAACGGCCTAAATGGTGGGTGTCAGTGTCAAAGCATTCATAAAGCTCTGTAACAAAGTGTGTCCAAAACACATATCCTTGGCGGGTATTTTTTCTCCATTGCAACCATTGCCAATGTTCTTGATCTAGATGGAGAACATCATACTGGAGTTTGGCCAACTCATCAATAATGTTGCACAAAGAGAAATAGTGTTCCATTTGAGTTACCCAACCGTGGGATCCGAGCCATCAAATTTGTTCACATCCACTATAGGAAGGTGTAGGTCATGCTGAAAGTGATGGGACTAAAAATTCTAGGAATTGGAGGAAGTCTCACCTTTGGGGGGG
>ML780626.1:442430-453033 GCA_009831015.1 Picea engelmannii
TATATATAATTGAGACATGTAGGAGTTGAGTATGTTACCTTTAGAAAATGAAATCCATATTGCCTATCCATCTTCTAATCATAAGCATACTTACAATTGGAAAAAATACCCCTAGAAAATGGAACCCATATTTCTTATCCATCTTCTAACCATAAGCACACTTACACTTGGAGAAAAGTCTTCAAGGAAACTATTAATTTTAAATGAGAAAATCATAAACATTATTATAAGAGTGGTTGAAGACAACATTGAAAATTTAGGACAAAAGATTGAGAATGATCATAAAAAAATGAAAACTGCAAATGTATAAAGTGAATTGAAATTTGTAATGAAGCTACCCCACAACAAGGTAGAAGAAGATATTTTGGATCAAACCATCCAATAAATATTAATACTTAATAAATTTCTCATATTAAATACAAAATGATGTAATATTCGCAACAATAGATATTCAATGGCCTTTGTAAATCCAATTTTCCAGACCAATTTTTACATGATATAACTAATGAGGAGGGAGGGAACTTCACTAATCTACACCTTATTCTCGTCGATGGTGAAATCTACAACTGCTCTTAAAATTTTCACCTCCCCGCGTTCAAATTGCAGGGAAAACACACGGTTTTTGGTTTAAGATTGCGATCACAAAAGATTGACGAGAGTAAGAAAATATGAAATAAAACAATTTGGGATTTGAGTTCTAACAAAATGTGCATGTTATATTCTAGTGTTTTATTGTTTGCATTAATTTCAATGTTTGTATATTGGATAACGGTTACATGAAAAACATTTCTTTACTATTTTAAAACGATTGATTATATAGAATTGTAGAGAAAACATTATACTTGGTAAATGAAGTTAGTATTGAAATAACAAATAACTAATCAATTAGATGGTTTAAGATAGAGATCACATACTAAGTAAATATGTACTTAAACAATTTGGGATCTAGAATTTGATTTTTGATAATATATACATTCTATAATCCTTAGTGATTTCAATTTAAATTTGATTTCAGCATTCTCAGAAAATAAGTTGTTTACTATATTGAATTCATTATATTGCACAGATTTTAGTGTTTGTAAAGTTGATAATTTTTTACTATAGTATTCATTGCATTGTTCTTAGTATAGTGCATTTATTTCAATGTTTGTATAATAGATAAATGTGAATATTATGCTCTATGCATTGATTTTAATTTTTTTTTTAATGGACGGAGACTACATGAAAAACATTTTATGTCTATTTTGAGATGATTGATTAGATAGAATTGTAGGGAAATTATTATACTTGGTAAAGAAATCTAATAGTGAGGTAGTCAATAATATATCAATTAGATTGTCTTAGGTTGTAATCACAGAAAAATTATTAAAGGAAAAGATCACTTGAGCTCCAAATCACAAGTTAATAGAACTGGAATCATGAAGTAAAAGGTCACATGATTCAAACATATTCAACGACAAAGGCTTGGATGGTGAGAATCTAAACTAAGAGATCATATAAGTTCCAGTTCTCTAGCTTTTGTTAGGCTTTTGTTAGGCTTGGATGCCTAAGAATTCATAGCAAAAGGTCACATGAACTTGAAATTCCAAGCTCATCAAGTCAAAACCCAAAGGTTGGGTAGTCTCTTGGAATTCCAAGTGCATTGATTTCATTATATTGCATAGATTTCAGTGTTCGTAATGTTCATAATTTTTTACTAAGTTCATTGATGTGTTGCTCTTAGTATAGTGCATTGATTTCAATGTTTGTACAGTGAATACATTTACATTTGATTTATTCTATTTTTGCATTGATTTCAATGCTTATATAGTGGAGAAAGATTATGCGAAAAGTATGTTCTTACTCTTTTGAAAAGATAGATTAGATATAATTGTACTGAAATATTACACCTATTATAGGAATTTAGTAGTGAGGTAGCTAATAACGAATCAATTACATAGTTTGAGATCATGATCACGGAAAAAAATTAAAGGCAAAGGTTCACATGAGCTCCAAATCACAAGTTGCAAGAACTAGAATCACAAAGAAAAAGGTTAAATGATTCTAACATCTTCAATTGTAAAGACCACAATGGCATCATACAAGTCCTGCTTCTCCAATTTTTGTTGGGCTTAGGTGCCTAAGAATCTACAACAAAAGGTCACATAAACTCGAAATTCTAAGATGATCATGTCAAAATCTCAAGGTTGGGGCAGTCTTATGGAATTCCAAGTGCACTCTTGGGTGTTAGAGTTCTCATTAGTTGATAATATTTCCTCAATTTGTATGATTATTCTTTATGCTAACCACTTTTTGTTGGTTTCATGAATGGGGTCCTTCTTCATGAAGTCACAAGATTTGATGTTAGAGTAAGCAACTATTAATATTGGGAAGAAAGAGACGCATTGTATGACCTTTATTGCAACACTTCAAGTTAAAGGTTTGAATGGTCTTTGATTTCCACCTCCTTTCTCATATGATAGATTATAAATGATATTTAGTAAATTCAAAGGATCAAATTTATCTAAAACATGCATTCCCGAGCACACACACCACACACACCACACACACATGATCATCTAAAATTTTGATGTGGGTGCCCACAACTGGAACCATTCTACATCCACCTCAATTCCAGATTGATCAAGCACCAAGATAGATCAAATCCTTTGAGGTGGAAACCCTTCTTAGAGATCAATTCTTTTGATGCACAAACCTTTCCTCAAATTTTACACTCTTAAAAGGGTTTGCACCTTAAGGAATTTGATCCCTTTCAACCTCTAATAAATATAAAGTTAAAATGAATCTAAACTGATATAAGAAATTGAAAATCATATTAAGAAATTTTCAATATTGTAAAAAAATTTCAAAAATTTAGATACAAAATTTTCATATGTTTTTTTATGAATTATAAATTTTAAAAATAACGCATTGCAGTATCTTTAAAAAAAAAAAAATACAAAAATGATAATGATGATAATGTGTTAAATTAAGCTTATAAGTTTAATTTCTTAAGTTAAGCTTATAAGTTAACATATTATTACAAACAAACACATCCACATCATTTTTCATTCCATAAGAGTTCAAGAGGTTAAAATTGCATTGAAATATGTGTATTGTCATAACGTAGATAAAAACATATCCAAGATAACACATAACACAGTGTAAGTGATAAAAGAAGGCCTCTGATCATCCGACAAACTGCCTAGCAATGCTCATTTGAATCTTGTGCAACTGCAATAAAATAAGTACTCTGATAGATAAACTGACAAACTGCCTTAAAATGCTCCTTTGAATCTTGTGCAGCAACTGAGAACACTATCTTGTTGAATTACTGATGCTTCTATTTTACCAAGAGAAAGGGTATAATATGTTGTTTCTTAAAGAATCAAGCCATTCCTAACAACTTCTTCACATCTTTCTGCAAACATGAAATGGAAAATGTTAGCAACTCTTACTATAATATACTAAATTTCTTAATCAAACCCTTTCAATGTCAAGTTTGTATCCAAAGCAGCCTAAGCATATCTACATAGATGATATATGGAACTAAGAAAGAGGGTTTTGCCAAACACCTCAATACTCAATGGAGACGTAGTTGGTGCATATCGTTCAACAACATTTCCATCTTTGTCCACCAAAAACTTAGTGAAGTTCCACTTTATGTCTTCGCCGAAAATTCCACCCTTGCTTGACTTCAAGAACTTGTAGACAAGATCTGCATTGCTACCATTAACTTCGACCTACATCACAGAGCTGCCAATTTAGCACTGAGGATCTCAAGAAGCAACCAGATGGATTGGTTACTTTTAAATGAATCATCCTCTTGCATAACAAAAAGCAATCTGAGAAGGTATAAGAAACAGAAATAAGATGCAGACCTTGTCAAATATGGGAAACTCTGCTTTAAAACGAGTGCAGACCACTTCTGCAATCTGTGCATTATCACCTGGTTCCTGTCCACCAAACTGATTGCATGGAAAAGCCAGTATTTCTAATCCTGCAAAAAAAGTTATTATGGGCATAAATTAATCAGTAATATACTAATGTAGTGTCA
Source organism: Picea engelmannii (assembly GCA_009831015.1). Classification (NCBI taxonomy): domain Eukaryota; kingdom Viridiplantae; phylum Streptophyta; class Pinopsida; order Pinales; family Pinaceae; genus Picea; species Picea engelmannii. The sequence continues at coordinate 446,467 of ML780626.1, forward strand.
AGACAGGAAGGGAAGGAGGGGAACAGAATGAGAAGCTGGTTTAAAGTAATGCAAAGTTTTCTAACACACTGAAATGAAAAAACTGACCCAAGGATCCTATTCCCATACCATAAAAAAGGTATAGCACTTTGACCTTCCTGGTCTAAGATACATACCATTGTCCACAGCTCAACAACCGGATATGATAGGACAGTAAGGAAATTTAAGAATTATTTAATCAGGTTAACCATGTATGTTTGGATAGTACCTTGATCCTTGTACTTTGCATAGACTTCATTCAGCTCATTATAGTTAGAGGTAGTCAACCCACTGCACAGAGAGACCCCAATTAGTCAAGTTTATAAATGGGATAACTTCAGTAACAAAACAAATAGCACTGCATAATCCATCAATAATTTGTTCCTCAAATATTTTTTTTAACTAAATCTTATAAAAGGCCCGATTTAACAAAATTACAGAGCCACAAGCTCTGAAAACACTTTTTTTTCTTTTTCTTTGTAATAACATAAAGTATATCCACTATGAAATCATTGATTCCAAACTGAAGCAAAAGGTAGAATTACCATTGAGAGGCAACATTGACAATGAGTAAAACCTTGCCTTTGTAGACGCTGATATCCACGTCATTACCCCTCACGTCCTACATACAATTTAACACTGTCGCTTCAGTATCTCATATGGAGATGGGTGTACAGATAATAATATTAGAAAAAGCAATTCAAAGAAACAAATTAAAATTAAAATACATGTTACCTTGACTGTGAGGTCGTGGACCGAGGAATACTGTTCTGATGAGGTCCCAGTCATGGCTGTAAAATTAGCAGAGAACCAAACATGAAAAAAATCAAAATGTTTATTGAGTACTCTTGGTTTGATCCAAAAGAAGGGCGTGAGAAAGATTTGGTAATAGCAGAAGCTAGAAAGTGAAGGACACGAAGGTAACTGGAGGGTTTAAGGGGTTTATATAGGAGAGCTCCGAATATGGGTAATGCAGGAAATGTACACGGAAAGGCCGCGGAGCATGGGTAATGCATCTGAATGAGCGACGGTGAAGAAAATGGTGTTTTAGGGTGTGAACAGGGCCATGGGAATTGAATCACGAGTGAAATATTGAAAGGCCGCGGAGCATGGGTAATGCATCTGAATGAGCGACGGTGAAGAAAATGGTGTTTTAGGGTGTGAACAGGGCCATGGGAATTGAATCACGAGTGAAATATTGTTTGATTCAAAAAAGTTGTGGCATAAAACAGAGGAAGGAAAGGAAATTTGTGATAAGGTGCTCTCTTTACAATGAGAAAATGATGTGATGTATCAGAAAACGTGCTCTCTTTGAAGGTGATAATTGTGGTCTTCTAGAAAAGGGTTTCTAGATAACTAGAAAAGTTCCATGTGTGTGACATCCCCATGGTGTGAAAGAGTAGCTTGTATGATGAATGTGTTGTGTTTGTAGGTGGAGATGTTCTAGAATAGTTGAATTGGGTAAAGTGTTCAGGTTTAAATGAGGAAGAATTAAAACTTTAACAAATTAGTATATATGTATTTTTATTTATGAATATATGATACATGTAACTTGTGAATGAGTTGTAAGTTTTCTAATAAAATTATATAGCATTAATTTCTTTTATTAATTTCTTTTATATAGCATGTAATTTCTTTTATATAGCATTAATTTCTTTTATCAAGCTTTATATTTATATTTAGTGTATATATTATTTAAATAGTATATTGTTATAAAAAGAATTGAGATTGAATAACAGTTTTGTGTAATTTTGATAAAATAAATATTTTTAAAAATAAAGAATTGAAATCTATTATAATTTTGAAAAAATAGAGTAGAATATTATATTTTAATATATTTTTATTTATGTTTATGGAACTAAGAATTATAAAACTTTGCATTTGTAATGTTGATTTCATTTATTTAAGGATGTTTTAATAGCATTAATTTTTTTTAGATAGAAAAATATGAAGAAATGTTTGTACTTTGAGGAATTTAATCCTTGTATGATAAATCTCTAATTAAGATGGATCTACATTGGTATATTGGCACAATCTCCTTCTAAAAGCAACATGCATGTTTTCTACTAATATCATAGATACCTTATAAAAGATAAGTAATCTTTCAAAACTAAAGGGAACAAACATATAAAGTAAAATAGGAATTCAAGAAATATAAATCAATTATGATAACCACCATTATAGCACATGACACTAATGAAAAAAATACAACATAATATAGTTCTCCCAATTACAAAAGGTTGTAGAAGTAAACAAGTTGCTACGAATTGGCCACGTAAAAATACTCTATATTTTTTGTGAATAATTAATTTTTTAATACCTCAATTTAGAGGCATGAAATGTATTGGATTAGATTAGATATAAATTGTAAATGTGTGGTTAAAATGACATGAGTTGAGTCATGTGATCTTAAATAAATGACTATGTGTGTCAATGATGTAAATATGCTTGCATGGATTCTTGGTGCAAATCTCAAGGCTAAGACTTACATGGACCTTGAAGTGACTTCAAGTAAGGTTTCCATAGTAAAATCAAGCGAGGTAAATATTAATGTTGGAATATAATATATAATGGTCCAAGATAGCTATAGTCTACATGAATAATTTTAATGATGGAAATTTAAATTTAAATGTAGAAATCTGGGCTAATATTACCGGTCCTTAATATGCAAAAAGTAAAATGTTTGGTGATAGATTTGTAAAAATATTCAAATTTCTAAGGACTTTATCTAGTTTCTATAAAATTTTGGTGATTTTTAAGGTAAAATATTTTTATTCTTTGGAATTTAGGTGAATAATTTTTAGAAAAAATGGAAATTAGTGAATCTTTTTTGGGGAAAAATCATGGAAAATTAGCCCATTTGTGAAATTTAGCCCCTAAAATCATCTATAGTTATAGAAAGAAAGCAAATGGCTATAATTCCACTAGAAGGGAAGAGGAAAGAGAGTCTATGGGAGAGTAATCATTTATTTCCAAGTGTTAGCCCATCATCTCATTTATTGTCCATTATGTGCTTTAAATGAACCTATCCACCTCCATAGACATAGAAGCCCAATCATTTAGTACATATAGAGGTTGGTGGGGAAGTCTTCTCACATATTTATTGTAGCATAGGTTGAGTACAATTAAGGGGAAGTGGAAGAGTACTTCATTATTTTCTCCAAAGGAATGTCAACCCTCATTTCCATCAACTCTCTCTTAATGTTTTATTCACTCTATGATTCCGAAACATACATTCACTCAAGACACACTCATGATGCATTCTCCCTTGATAACCATTAATAAATCTAGAAATGGAGAAAAATTAGCACTATGAAAGAGGAGTTGTAGACCTTAGATGAGATAAAGATGGTTGTTGAGGAGAAAAGAGGTTGGGAAAGTTAGGAGTTCTTCACCCATGGTGTATTTGTTTCCCAGTGGATGCTTGAGAGCTAAGTTTTATTCTTTCAATCTATTCCCATAAAGCATTCAATGATTGGGCTCTTTCTGCCTACATTGAAGTGTATTAGAAAGGAAGGATATCCACGAGGGACTATTGAGCAAAGAAAGGGAAAATATTACTCATGTTGTCTAGGTGAATGTAAGAGAATGTCATGGTTGTTTGATGGCTAAATAAGATGCTTGGAGTGGTCTGTAGTGAGAATATTGGTTGAGCCATGAGAGAAAATGGGTTGGGTTGAGTGAGTAACTTGGTTCTTGATGCAGGAGCATCCTACTCTCGTTTAAAGTTCTAGAGTTTTGATCATACCATGAGGTCTTGATGATTGACCAATGAGGGGTTTGATTGCAAAACCATTGTAAAAACAACGTAAATATCTATAGTTTCTAAGCATGGAATTAGAAAGTTCTAGAAGGGGATGAGATGTCAGTTAGGTTATGAGTCATTGAGTCAGTTTGGTGAGGTGTTAGTAGAATGCTAGATTAGTGCAACTAAATCTTTATTTGTTGGAAGTTTCGATGGAGTCATTTGAAAAAGAGATGGAGGTTAGGTTCTATTCTTAGAAACAGTTAGCAAGAATTTAGCAATTTGTTAGTGCGCTGGAAATAACACATGCTAGGTTTATATTGTAAGCGAGAAGGCAAGAGTTGGGGGGTTCGATTTTTCAGTAGAGAGGTGGCCAAATGAATGTTGAATCAGGCCAAAGAAGAATATATTAGGTTTATTGTGTATGTACAATTGCATTTTATTAATGAGAATAAGATTTATTCTCGTTGTGTGTTGAGCTTTTCCATTTATGTGCATGTTGGATTCTGATGTATGCTTAATTTGATAAATAGGTTAGATCTGTAGAACCCTGGGGCAGAACAATCTATGCATTTGATGGATTATTGAGAAGAAGGAGAAATAGTTGATTTCATTGAGGGAAGAGGACTCGGTAGAATATCTTTGCGTGAGATCCCAGTTCGGATGAAATGGAGCAGGAACTCTTGATGAATATCTTTGCATCAACTGTTAATGATGAAGAACCTTCAAAGAAGACAAAGCATGATGAAACATATTTCTTCTATTATTCAGCTCTTACTGGAACCATTGAAGATGGCATGTGGCTAATCGATAGTGGAGCTTCAAGGCATATGACAGGTGACCGTAATAATTTCTCAAGCATAAAGGAAAAAGAGTCACCTCATAAAGTGGATCTTGGAGACAAGAACCCTTATGCAGTGAAGGGAATTGGACAAGCTACTATCAAGATGGAATCAGGTAATTCTATTCATCTCAGTAATGTTCTATATGTTCATGGTTTGAAAAGGAATCTATTATCTATTTCTTGTTTGGAAGAGAAAGGATATATAGTATCTTTTGTAGATGGAAAAGTTCTTTTATGGTCCAAAGATTCAAATATATAAGACACTAGAGTCATTGGAATTCATGAAAGAGTATTGTATAAAATCCTAGGTCAGAATACTCAAGCTCTAGTACATGATGAAATCAACCCTAGTGAGTTATGTCATAGAAGGTATGCTCACCTTCATTATCAAGACTTTCCATCCCTAAAATGATGGTTGTAGGCATACCGGAATTACAAACAGTACATGAAGGTGTGTGCAGAGGATGTGCACTTGGGAATAATATTAAGAAACCATTCCCAAATAGTGAGAATAGATCTAAAGGGATCTTAGACCTAATAAATTAAGATGTATGTGATCCTATGTTGATGAAGTCTCTAGGGGGATCTCTTTACTATGTGACGTTTAAATGACTTCTCAAGAAAAACATGGTTGTATCTGTTAAAGACCAAGGATGAAGTATTTAGAAAACTCCAAGAATTCAAAGATGAAGTACAAAATATAACAGATAAGAAGATCAAGATAATAAGAACTGATAATGGAGGATAATACACCTCCAAGGAGCTCATTGCCTTTTGTAAATAAGCTGATGTTAGGAGGGATCTTAATGTTCCTCATCATCCTCAACAGAATGGTGTGGTTGAAAGGAAGAATAGAACTATTGAATAATTAGTAAAGGAAATGATGAATGACCAGAATTTATCCATGTTCCTATGGGGAGAAGAAGTTATGATAGTGGTTTATATTCAAAATAGAAGTCCACATAGAATATTGAAGAACATGACTCCAGAAGAATCCTTCTCCAGAAAGAAGCCAAGTGTTGAACACTTGAGAAGGAAGTTGGAATCTTCAGGAAAGAATGGCATATTCATTGGCTATAGTGAATCATCAAAAGCATATAGAATTTATGTTCCAAGTCAGCAAAAGGTTGAAATCAACAGAGACGTAACTTTTGATGAAAGGATTGCTTTCAAGAAATATATAGAAGACTCCATAGACTCCAACGAAGAAGAGGAACATGAAGACACCAAAGAAGATAGAAAATGTTCTCCAGAACCTCCCAGTCAAGACCAAAACCACCGCATGTTCATGTGGAACCAATTATTACACTTAAGAATAGAAAGAGACCAACATGGCTTGAATCCACCTTGCAGGAAGCAAAAAAGCATAAATCTCCCAGTGGCACCTTCAGAAAAAGCAAGAAACCCAAAAGTTTCTCCAGTTATGCAACACTCATGACAAGTCTTGTTAATGCAAAACCTTCCACCTTTGAGGAAGCCGTCAAGTAGAAAGAATGGAAGGAGGCCATGATGGAGGAATACCAATCTATAATGAAAAAATGATGTATGAGAAGTTGTGCCTAGACCTGAATAGAAGTTTGTAGTCACTTCAAAGTGGGTTTATAAGATAAATCATGTTGTATATGGACGTATTGACAAATACAAGGTGAGATTTATGGCTAGAGGATTCTCTCAGTAGGAGGGAGAAGATTATGATGAGATGTTTTCTCTGGTTTCCAGATATACATCTATTAGAGCAATCATATCTCTAACAACATTAATGGGTTGGAGCTTACATAAGATGGATGTAAAGATTGTCTTTCTCAATGGAGTGATTGTGATCCAGGTGGATATCGGGGGCCACCCATCTTTTCCAAATGGCTCAAAACAGTTTTCTGGCCATTTTGGCAATTTACTATTTTTAGCAGGTTTTCACTTCCGGGGCCATTTTGAGGGCCTAAATGAAGGTTTTTCGAGATCG
>ML780626.1:467498-479786 GCA_009831015.1 Picea engelmannii
TATTCCACCTGGAGAATATTCTCTTTCAGTTGACACTTCAGTTTGACTAGTTGAGTTGAGTTTAGATGTTGCATTGGTTTTGTCACCATGCAACATTGAGATCATCACCAACTCACTACTCTTTGTTCAGTCAGTTAACTAAATACTAGTTGACTAGTTAACTAAGCTAGGTGGCAGTTCACTCCTGTAACTACCTGAGAGACTAGAATAGGTGGCAGTTCACTCCCGTAACTGCTGGTGTGTGTCCAGATCAATCTAGACCACCACTATGGCTCATTAGTTACTCATGTATCTAATATCTATTGTAAATTATTCACTCTTTTTGTGTGAAATACGGTTAATGAGAATTCTTCCATTCTTTCTATCTTGCTTCTTCTTTTTCAATTTCTTTCTGCAAATGTGTGTAGTATTTTCTAGCTAGATCTATTCTGTGCAGGTTTAACACATTTACAAGTAGATCTAATTTGGTTGATAATATTGATGAGACAGGTTGTTGCGATAGGTTGTTTGGATAGGTTGTTGTGACATGCTATTTGTATAGGTTTGGTGCATGGTTGATGCACTTGTTCATGGTACATGTTTTGTATAGGTTGGTGCATGGTTGATGCACTTGTTTATGGTACAAGTTGATTACAGGTTGATTGACATAGGTTTACAACAATATATCTCACAGTGACAGTGTGACAATGGTTCCATCATTCTACTTATATGTCAGGGTGGTTCGACGGGGCAAGGATAAGTGGTTGTAGCTACATTCTAGTTGTAGTGGGAAAATATAGGCGGTTGTAGCCTCCTTCTGGTTGTAGCTGGAGAATCGGGGAGTTGGAGCTTCCCTCAGGTTGTAGCATGAGAAACTAGGGGATTTGAGCCTCCTTCCAGTTGCAACTGGAAAAAAAGAAAGTTGGTGCTTCTAAGGAATGTAATTCTTCAAGACATATAAGAAAAAACATTATGTAGTTTTCTCCCGCTTTGGGTTTCCACGTAAAACACGGGTGTATTGTGTATGTGCATGATTGTTCATTGCTTATTTACTCTGCAGTTATTGGATGATAATGCTACATTGATATAACACTTGGATTATATGGTTAAAAAAGATTAAATTTCTCTATTACTGATTCACCCCCCCTCTCAGTAATCCAACAATTGGTATTAGAGCAGGTTCTTTGAGGAAACATTTTAACCACTAGAAGGAGATCATGGATTATTCTGATAATGGAGTACCAATGTTTAATGGTCATAATGGTTTTAAGTATGAGATGTGGATCATAAGGAAAGAAGTATTTTTACAGGCATAGGGACATTATATTTGGCTATTAGTTGTTACAGGATATGATAGTTCAAAAAGGGAAAATACTACAACCAAGAAGGAATTGAGGAAGAATAACACAATAACAATGGATTTCATTTGGGAAGGATTACCTAATCCGGTTAAGAGAAAATGTTGGTAAATGTTCATTAGCAAAAGAACTTTGGGATAAGTTACATGACATATATTCTTCACCCACCACAGATTCATAAAATGTCAAAGAAGATGCATATACAAATCAAGAAGAATTTTGTTCACCATGTCAAGCAGATTCAGAAGATGAAGAGTACATAATCACCAGATGTATGTTGTTTTGTTTTAATTGTGAAAAACATGGACATCTTGAAATAAAATGCCATGAAGGAAATGAGACAGAAAAACTAATTGAAAGGGAAGATAATTATGAAGAAAAATTGATTAGTGTTTTAGATGAACTAAGAGAAGAAAACAATTCACTCGAGAAAGAATTGATGAAACAAAAGGAAAGTGTTCACATTTTTTAAGAATCCCAACAGGTCATCGAGAACTTAAGAACTCAGCTAGAAGAAGCCAGAAAGATCGAAGAAAATCTTGAATATCAAAAGCAGTGTTTGGAAACCAACATAGCAACACAAAAGGAAGAAGCAGAAATGAGAGAGAAGATATTGACAGATCATCTTAAGGAAAGAACTAACGATCTAAACCAACTTGAGGTAGAGTTTGGTCAAGAAGAGAAAGGACTTGAAGAAGAAACAATCACATTAAAAATTCATCTTGAAGAAGCGAAAAGAACAAAAGAAGTCATGAAGTCTCAAATAATGAAGAAAAAAGAAGAGGTTGAGAAGCTTGAAGAAGAAGTTGTCACATTGAGAAGTAAAATCATCAAGCTCAACAAGAACGTTGAAGAGACAGAAACATCCACATTAGTTATAGAGAATGAAGAGAAGCACTCTAGGTTGCTAGAAAATAAGAATGAAGAAAATAGAAAGAGCTATGCAGAAGTACTCAAAGGAAGGAATCATGGTCAACCAGAATCTAAGAAAACTATTGAAGATACATCTTCAATAAGACCATCCATGTTCAAGCCACAAAGAAGATTCAATCATGATCATGATTAGTCAAGGAAAAAATTCAGAAGGACTACGCCACAAAGAAGATCATTCACTCCCAGGTATGCAAATTTATTTTATGGTCATTGTTTTTATTGTACTAACTTTGGACATAAGGTTGCAGATTGCAGGGATTATAAAAGAAATATTCAAGCAAGAAGTGTTTATGTGGTCGCACGTAACATTGAGTGTTACAAATGTCATAACTATGGACACATAGCCAGTGATTGTAGAATCATGATTGATAATTCCATGAAAGAGAATATTGATATCAGATATAAGAAAATATAGATAAGAAAATAGGAAGAATAGATGAATAAAGACCAGGTACCAGATATCGCAAGATTGACAATAAAACGAGATGAAGAAAATTCTACAGAGAAAAAGAAAGATATCAGATACATAAAGGTTTGGAAAATAACTGAAAGAAAGGAAGGACAGGTAAATAAGGAACATGTTCAAGAGATTGTACTTTCAGGCATTGTAGTGAAAGATGAATTCACAGACAGAAAGAAAGAAGTCAGAGCTGAGAGAGATAATGAATCTACCAATGAAGATGATGATGGATACACATCAAAGAAGGAATTGTTTTGAGCCATCCGACTTAGAGACTCCCAATAAATATGAATATTAGATAGGGGGAGTCCATGCGATAGTTGTGACAGACCAAAGAACCATCCTTCGAGTAGCTTGTAGAGTTTGAGAAAACAGATTCAGAGCAATCAGTTAGTAGAAGTACAACTTGATAGATTAATCAAGACTTCATGATAGTATAGTGATAAATGAGTTAGCATTATGGACAATTGCGCAAGTAGAGTCTTGGACAGTATGGACAGAGATGGATTCGTAAGAACACTTAGTAGGTTTGAATAGATATATGATAGTGAGCGAGAGCATGGATTTATAGATTGGTTTAGAGAGTGGTTCAAAGACAAAGGGACATTATCATAATGGATGATAATTACACAGGAAATGGCTCGAACAATGCTAATGGATTCCAAATGGACAGATATTTTTTTGGACACATGCAGTGCATACATCAATTTACATTCAAAATAGAGTAATGCTCATAAACAACAATGACAAAACTCCCCACGAACTATGGAAAAGAAGCGCAAACAAAAATCTCTACATCAAGGTAACTCAAGGTAATATTTTATTAATTGAGATTTATGTTGATGATATTGTTTTGGAAGTACTAATGACAGGTTAAGACATAAATTTTCAAAGGAAATGCAAAATAAATTTGAAATGTCATTACTTGGAGAACTATCCTTCTTTTTGGGTCTTTAGATATGTCAAAGAAACCAAAGAATTTTTATTTCTCAAACTAAGTATATCAGAGAAATGCTAAAGAGGTTTGGAATGGAAGATTGCAAACCAGTTACCACTCCTATGAAAACCAGTTGCAAGTTGAACAAAGATGATGATTCAAAGTCTACAGACTAGAGACAATACAGGTCAATGATTGGTAGCTTACTATATGTGACAACATCCAGGCCAGATGTAATGCAGGCAGTTGGACAGGTGGCACGATTTCAAGTAGCACCAAAGGAATCACATGTATTAGCAGTGAAGATGATTTTCATATATCTCAAAGGAACATAAGAGTTTGGATCATGGTATCCAAAAGAAAAGAATCTATCACTTATTTCCTACACAGATGCAGATTGGGCAGGTTTCATTAATGATCGACGAAGCACCAATGGAGCAACGTTCTATTTGGATGAGTGTTTAGTATCTTGGCTAAGCAAGAAACAATCATCAATATCCTTATCTACAGTCGAGGCATAGTATATTGCAACAACATGTTGTACACAAGTTCTATGGATGAAACAAACTTTAACAGATATACAGGTTGAGTATAATGAGCCCATTCCAATCTATTTTGATAATACAAGCGCCATCAATATCTCAAAAAACCCGGTGATGCATTCCAAGATGAAGCACATTCCAATCAAGTATCACTTTTTATGGGAACAGGTTGCAGAGAAGAACATCAAAGTTGAATATGTGGAAACAAAAGAACAAATGGCATACATCTTTACAAAACCGCTTCCATGAGAAGCCCTTGAGTATCTTCGCCAGTGACTAGGAGTAATTTCTACTTCAAAATGAATGCTTTTGAATGCTTATCTTATATGTATTAGATGTACATGAGGAAGCACCATAAATAAGACAAAGAGGGAGAGATTTATCAGATGCAAAAGGTAAATGCTTGGAAAGAGAGCATAGAGGTATGTTTCCAAGGGGAGAGATTGTCACAAGGGAAGAATGAACGATATGACTTTAGAGTGATACCCTTTTTTCTAAGGGGAGATATTATTCATATGAAGGGAAAGAGAGTAATTAGAGGATTATAAACACAAAGAAAAATCAAAGGCACGTAGACAGGGGGAGCAACCCCAAGGAGAGTTCAGTTAGGGGGAGCATCCCCAAAGGGAGATACCCATTGCCATTGATGTCAAAGGGGGAGAGATAAAAATATTGATAAAGAGTATAAGTATGAATGTTATCATGACTAAGTGTTGCCATCAATGTTGGTGTTCCCATCAATTCCAAAGGAGGAGATTGTCAGACAGTTGGATTAGGTTGATGCATAGTTAGTTGTCATTGATGTCAACTATTAGAGAGTGATATTGTAGATTGATGTGAACCCTTAGTGATTGATGTGAACCCTTGGACAAAGTCTGGTAGCGAATTCTAGTAGCACAAATTTGTGGGTAATGGACCCAAGGTTGTTTCATGTATAATGGTATGAGTTTTAATATATTTGAAGGTAAGACTATTCTAGATGGATAGTACATGTCATTCCATTTCTGGTGGTATGTGGAACATCACATAACTCCTCATGGTTAGAGAGTTATGGCCATGATAAGTTGGAGAACCTAGGTTTGGGTAATGGACCCAAATTTGTTTGATGGATAATGGTATGAGTTTTGATATATTTGAAAGAAAGGCTATTCTAGATGGATAGTACATGTCATGCCATTTCTGGTGGTATGTGGAACATCACATAACTCCTCACGGTTTGAGAGTTATGGCCTTACGAAGTTGGAGGACCCTCATATGTTGGCTTGAAGCCCCAAAAGGTCAAAGAAGTCAAAGAGCTTGCAAAGAAGAAATTATTATTTAAATGATAAAGTAAAATGAGAAAATCAAGAAGGATTATTTAAACAATAAAGTGAAGTGACAAAATCAAAGAATATTATTTAAATGATAAAGTGAGGTGACAAAGTCAAGGAGGAATATTTAAATGATAAAATAATGGAGAACTTTCTAATTATGGAAAGTGGTTAACCCTAAAAATGAAGAAAATAGGTTAAGTGACCTATAAATGGGTTAAGTGATCTAGAAGATGCTTCTAAGGAAGATATTTGGAGAGTATAAATAAGAGGCAAGACTCTCTCATTTCATATCACACTAGAGCATATTGAATATCTATAGGCGACTGAGGTAAGCAAAGATTATCTAAGCCGAATTTCAGAGGGAAGGTGAAGAAAAGAAGGTCAGAATTCAAGGGAGGATAAATTCTTTTGATGATGCTTTCTAAGGTACGTTATTTACAGGTCATATCACCATTTTCGTAATAACTTTTTGTCTAGAATGATTTAGACCGTGAAATTGATAGACCATTGGGGAAACATATCCAAGTATCTGTGGTAAAATTTTTAGCTTGTGGGTCATTGTGTTTTTGAATTTACACTCCGTGGAAAATAGGGTTTGTGGCTAGTCCTGAAACTAGTCTAAAACACGTGCTTCGGGTAAAAACATCATAACAGATCCAAATTTAGTAAGACAAAATTTGTTGGTTAGAGTATAGTCTATAGTATTCTGTGTAACATTTTCATATCCATTCAACAAATATTTCATGCAGGGGTACACTCTACAAGGTCACTCTCTAGAATAAGCCAGAATTCAGCAAGGTATGCCATTTTTGCTATATCTCATTTTCTGAGAGGTTCCAAGTAGTGAAACTTGGAGGAATTGCATAAAACAAACTGAAGAACATTGTGTACTATTTTAAGATCTTTATTCATTACAGGTACATAGTTATGATTATTTCAAGTTAGAGTTGTTGACTAATCCTGAACTAGTCATGTGAGACTAAATAAAAGTTTGATGAAAATGCTAGTCTCTTGTTGTGAAAGTTAAGGAAGGTTTGCAGGTATGTGATCATATACACCAGGTCTATTACAGAATTACAAATCATATTTGGATGATGAAATTGATGAGGGCTTTTGGTTAAGGTACATATTGGGTACATGGTTGAGACAAGTAGTTGATGAGTTGGCACATACATGAGGTGTATAGTTGATGATGTTTGTACATATTGATGAGTCATAGTTGATGAGTTGTTGATACATGATTGGTACATACTTGGTACATGGTTGGAGGCACTTGTTAAGTAGTATTGTTGACACATGGTTTATGGATGATGTAGCATACTTGTATTGATATATTATTAGAAGCACATATTGATCTTGGTGATGATTATGAGTTGTTGTGTTATGGTTGGCTGATGCACATCTTTGAGAGTTATCTTGGTGATTGATCTTGGTGGGTAGATCTGATTTGGTTGATAAGATTGATGAGACATGTTGTTGTGATAGGTTGTTTGGATAGGTTATTTGTACAGGTTTGGTGCATGGTTGATGCACTTGTTCATGGTACATGTTTTGTACAGGTTTGGTGCATGGTTGATGCACTTGTTCATGGTACAGGTTTTGTACATGTTGGTGCATGGTTGATGCACTTGTTTATGGTACAGGTTGATTACAGGTTTACAACAATATATCTCACAGTGATAATGTGACAATGGTTCCATCATTCTACTTATACATTAGGGCGGTTGGACGAGGCAAGGACAAGTGGTTGTAGCCGAAGAACATGGGGGGTTGTAGCCTCCTTCTGGTTGTAGCCAAAGAATTGGGGAGTTAGAGCTTTCCTCAGGTTGTAGCCTGAGAAACTAGGGGGTTGGAGCTCCCTTCTAGTTGCAACTGGAAAACAAAGGAAGTTGATGCTTCTAATGAATGTAATTCTTCAAGACATATAAGAAAAAACATTATGTGGTTTTCTCCTGCTTTGGGTTTCCACGTAAAACACTGGTGTACTGTGTATGTGTATGATTGTTCATTTGTTCATTTGTTCATTGCTTATTTACTCTGCAGTTATTGGACGATAATGCTACATTGATATAACACTTGGATTATATGGTTAAAAATGATTAAATTGCTCTATTACTGATTCACTCCCCTTCTCAGTAATCCAACACATAGTTCTCATTTTCCCGTCTGCACATTGTCTTCATTCCTTGGTTACTCCACTTTCTCCTTGTTCCTTCTTGTATTTGGGTAAAGAAATAGTGATGTACTTCAATGATATGATTTTCTTCTAAATTCACACATCACGGGGAGATCTCTTATCACATCAAAACTACTCGAAAGATTTCCAACAATCTTACAAAAATACATCACTATTGGCATGCATAACCTCCACTTTCAGCCCCTTTCCACCACAGTATGACCTCAAACTCATTGGAAATGACATAGTCAAACCCCGAAGTTCACAAACAAGGGCTAGCACAAAAAAGGTGTGCTTGGAGACTGTAGATAATGCCCCTAAAGTTGCATTACTCCATTAAAAACCAATTTTCACTATTTTCAACCCTCATGAATGCCCTCTAAATAACATGATGGGAGGTTAGTTATATGTGGACCATCATAAACCCTAATTGTTATTATTAACCTTGATTTCATCATCTTTAATTACTATTTATAAAACTATATCAAAAAAATTTAATCACAATTTCAATACAAATATCTCACTTGAAGTCACTCCATCCATATAATCCATTACTTGAAATCTCGAAGATCTCTTCTTCTTCTTAATAGTATTCCCAATAACTTAAAAGCAAAATAATAATAATCATTAACAAAATTATGATAAAAAATAATATTAAAAAAAATACTAGAAGAACTTTTACGACATTGTCCTTTCATATTTATTTGTTAACTTAAAATATTAAATTAAAAATATAAAATACTATTTTATTAAACTAATTTTATATAAAATATTTAAGTAGATTAAAATAAATAATTTTTAATTTTAAAAATATTTAAGTTCAAATTTGATGAAAAAAATTCTCTACCAATTCTTAAAAAGTCAAAAATATAAAACTATTAAAAAATAATATTAAAATTTATAATTTATTTAACTTCATTATTTTAATATTATATTATATAATATTAATATTATAATAAAATATATTTTACTATATTTAAGAACTAGTTATTTAGAAATTTGATTTATTTAAGAGTTAAAATAATCTATAATATCTGCAAGTGAAGTTGGGTTGTCTAATTGTTCTAAGAAACATATTTTTTTCATTGGAATCAGAGGATATAAATTTGCACAAAATCACTATTTTTTGTTCAACATGTTGAAAACCCTTAGAATTATACAGAAATAATCAATCTAACAATTTCTCACCTCATTTTGAACAAATGTCCTCGAAAAATATAGCCTAAAAAAATCATTTCCTAAAAAATTTAGACTACATCGGTTGGCCAAGCTTTTGGTCAACACCTTACCCCTTAACACTTGGAGTATACAAACTTAACCAATCAAATCTGTAGATCCAACATTTCCTCACCAAATTTCAAGCAAATTCAACAACAAAAATAAACCAAAAAAAACTTTCAAAAAATAGAACATTTAAACTAAGCTATCACAAATACTTGAATGGATAGATATCTAGGTTGGCCAAGGTTTTAGTCAACACCTTATCACAAGTACATTGAATGGTCATGCCCCATGGCCATGCCATTTTCACTTTAAATTGGACCCACCACGCGAGGTGAATCGATTCTCATTTCCCTGTTCACACCTTCAAACATCATGTTTTCTTATCTCCTCCGTTCATTTCGATTCCCAATGCCGCCCCGCATTTATTTGCACGTTCAATTCCCGTGGTACCCATCTTGACAGCCCTCCTATATAAACCCCTTCAACCCTCTAGCAAACCACGCGCCCCACAGTTTGTAGGTTCCCTCAATACTAAAGCATTTTCACCCTCGTTCTTGGATCGAACCAAGAGTACCCAGTAAAGATTTTTCGTGCGAGCTTCTCTGCTAATTTTACAGCCATGACGGGGAACTCATCAGAACAGCATTCCTCTGTCTATGATTTCACAGTCAAGGTAGCTTCTATCCTCTTTTTAATTTATTTCTCTGAATTGCGTCTCTTGTATTATTATCTCCACGCCCACCTGCATAGCGGAACCTGAATCAATTGTGTTAAATTGTATTCAGGACATTAGGGGTAATGATGTGGATCTCAGCGTCTACAAGGGCAAGGTTTTACTCATCGTCAACGTTGCCTCTCAGTGGTAATAATACCCTTTTTTTTTACTTCAGTTTGGAAACACTGATTTTGAAGTGGACAGAAGTTATGTTATTAAACAGGAAAAAAAAATATTTTTTTTAGGACTTGTGGGTATGCAATTTTGTTAAATCATACCTTTTATACGAGTTATTTTTAAAAAATATTTTAGGAGCGAAATAATCTTCTGGACTTCATGGATTATGCATGGCTGTTTGTTTTGTTGGTGAAGTTATACCCATTTATAAACTTATTCGTGTTGATGTATTATTGTTCTCTTTTTGCAGTGGGTTGACTAACTCTAACTATAAAGAGCTGAGTGAAGTGTATGCCAAGTACAAGGAGCAAGGTATTTTTCCAAAGTATTTTTATAGTATTGTTTAGTTTTGAAATATATATATATATATATATATATATATATATATATATATTTTGTATTGTTAGTTTAAGTTGATGATTTAAATAAGTCTCTAATAATCTTCAAGAACTTTTGCTCTAGCATGAGTATTATGATTGTAAATACTGATAAAACAAAGGTTATGATAATTAAATCTAAAAAGATTACTTACTATATATAGATATTTATATTTATATTGAGAAATGTTTTTTATAGGATATATTTGGCTAAAATTATTTGTTATGAGGATTGTATCTATGTCATCAAAGTTAAAAAATTATATATGCATTAGTACAAGTTCCAGCACCTAGCAATTCAAACTTATAAGTGTCTAAAAAATCTAAAATTAAGATAGATTTATGCTAGTTTTTTATTATATATGTGCAAATGTAATTATGGTAATTAATAATAGATTTTTTTTTTCTATAAATTTTCTTTGTTATATTAACCACTCAATTTTTTTTTTTATTATTTTGATTTATAATAGTGATACATAACTGTAAACTGCATCTTAGTTCTCCATATATGTTTACTTTTCACTTTAGCTACCCTATTATTTCCTGGTATTCTATATTTGCACCTTAGTTCTCTATATATGTTTACTTTTCACTTTAGCTACCTTATTATTTCCTGGTATTCTATATCTGCAAATACAATTATGATAATTAATAACAATTATGGTAATTTGCACCTTACTTCTCTGTATATGTTTACTTTTCACTTTAACTACCCTATTATATTATTTCCTGGTATTCTATATCTGCAAATACAATTTTCCTGGTATTCTATATCAGCAAATACATTATGGTAATTAATGTTATGATAATTAATAGTGGAATTTTTTTCCCTTTAAATTTTCTTTGTTATTTTAACAACTCCAATTCTTTTTATCATTTTGTTTATAATGCTGATACAGGACCGTAAACTGCACCTTAGTTCTCTATGTATATTTACTTTTCACTTTAGGTGCCCTATTATTTCCTGGTATTGACAGGGCATGCATCTTATACTAGGAAAAGTGACATTTTTTTTAAGTTCTTTATGTATATTTACTTTTCACTTTAGGTGCCCTATTATTTCCTGGTATTGACAGGGCATGCATCTTATACCAGGAAAAGTGACATATTTTTTTTTAAGTTCTTTATGTATATTTACTTTTCACTTTAAGTGCCCTATTATTTCCTAGTATTGACAGGGCATGCATCTTACACAGGAAAACTGACAGCTTTTTTTGTAAGTTATCTATGTATATTTATTTTTCACTTTAGGTGCCCTATTATTTCCTGTTATTGACAGGGCATGCATCTTATACCAGGAAAAGTGACATTTTTTTTTGTATTTTTATTGGTGATAGGATCCTTAGGTATTTTTTTAATTTCAATCTGATAAAATTTTGTATTAGTTTAAATTTTAAACTATATGTTGTCATGGGAAAACAGTCTTATGCTACCAGAAACGGTCAGGGACCAATTTCTCATTCAGTTACTATTCAGTTTCAATTCTTGTATTGACAATACATTAGTGTATATTACTGATCAATTTGATGTATACAATATGTGCTGGGTGTGGGGTGGTTTCCTGCTGGCCTCTCTTCGCTTAGGCCTATATACTCGTGCAAAAAACATGCATTTGATGAATGAGGAATTCAGAGATCAACAAATGGTTTGCCATCTCTTTCATTTTTTTTCCTGACAGGTTAAAACTTAAAGCAGACTTGATTGTGTAGTTGTGCAACCCTTCGATGGAAGGATTTTGTAGGGAGTTTCCTGCTGGCCTCCCTTCGCTTAGGCTTCTATAAACCTGGAAAAACGGAAAAACGTGCAATTGATGAATGAGGAGTCCAGAGATCAACAAATGGTCTGCCATAGATTAAGTTTAGTGAGTTTCTAATCTTAAAAAAGAACTAGGTTCATAAATCAAGCACACAGATCTTAGGGATTTGAATAAATAACTTAAACCTTCCATTCCATGGAGAACTCTGTAGATCTAAATGGCCTGCCCAAGATTAAGTTTAGTGGGTTTCTAATCTTAAAAAGGAACTAGATTCATAAATCAAGCACATAGATCTTAGGGATTTTAATAAATAACTTAAACGTTCCATTCCATGGAGAACT
>ML780626.1:480297-494011 GCA_009831015.1 Picea engelmannii
TCGAGTCCTCTGTGTTAAAGTGGCAGCTCTGTGATGCAGGTGGAAGTTAATGGCAGTAATGCAACTCCTCTATACAAGTTTTTGAAGTCGAGCAAAGGTGGGATTTTTGGCAACAGCATAAAGTGGAACTTCACTAAGTTTCTAGTGGACAAAGATGGAAATGTTGTAGAACGATATGCGCCAACTACGTCTCCATCGAGTATTGAGGTCTTAAGCGAACCCTCTTTCTTAGTTCCATATCTCATCTATGCATACCAACTCGTTGACGTTGAAAGGCTTTTGAGTAAGAAATTCTACTGTAGTAATGGGAGGCATGTCTTGAACAAATAGTTACTAATATTTCGTTTGCATGTCTTGAACAAATAGTTACTAATATTTCGTTTTCATGTTTGCAGAAAGATATCAAGAAGCTTCTGGGAATTGTTTGATTCTTTTAAGAAGCAATATATTATACCCTATTTTTGGTAAAATAGAATAAGCATCAGTAAATCAGTAAGACACTGTTCTAGTTGTTGCATAAGATTCAAGCGGGCATTGTTAGTAGCTTGGCAGTTAATCAGAGTCCATATTGTTAGGTTGTTATCTAAGATGTTTAAATCTACATTATAATAATAAGTATTTATATTTTAATTTGCAATTTTAGCTTCTTGGATTCTTAATTCTTATTAAATGATAGATGATGTGGATATGTCTTGTTTCAAATCCTTCAATTTTTATTTATATTTTAATTTGCAATTTTAGCTTCTTGAATTCTTATTAAATAATAGATGATGTGGATATATGTGTTAAATGATAGATGATGTGATATATGTTTTTGTTTCAAATCCTTTAATTTTTATTTATATTTTAATTTGCCATTTTAAATTCTTGAATTCTTATTATATTATAGATGATGTGGAGTATATGTGTTAAATGATAGATGATGTGGATATATGTCTTGTTTCAAATCCTTCAATTTATATTTATGTTTTGATTTGCAATTTTAGCTTCTTAAATTCTTATTAAATGATAGATGATGTGGATATATGTGTTGTTTCAAATCCTCTTCATATTTTAAGGATGAAAATGCAGTTATATTTTTGAAACTCTTGTGGGGTGAAAATGGATGTAAAATGTAGTGAGGGCCATTTTGGAACCTTATCTTCTGAGATGAAAATGGATGTAGAATGTAGTCAGTGCCATCTTGGAAGCTTATAAATTATGGAATTTTTTATGCATTATTATTTGTATATTTGATAATTGTGAAAACAATATTTAAAAAAAAAGAATTTGAAGGAGTTTGGAATTTTCAAAATTGACATTCTTTTCAATTTAAAATAATCAACTATTTTAAAAAATTGAAGATGAATTTTAAGATTTTATAAGAAAATAAATTTACCTTTCATAATTATTATTTTTAAAGAGTTATTATTTATTTAAATAAATAAAACATGTGATAATTATTATTTTTAAAGAGTTATTCTTTATTTAAATAAATAAAACATGTGTATTATAATTTTTAAATTGTTTAAATTGGTAAAAAGTTTATATTATAATTCGAAAAAATATGATTAATTTTTTTATATTATTGATTATTTTATTGAGTTTATTAAGCTTTTGTTAGATTATTGGGTTTAGTGGGCTTATTCAATTTTTATTAGATCATACATATAATTTAGCATTCAATTCTATTTAATCAGAATAAAAATATAAAAAATCTTATTTCTATTCATTACTAACCAATTTGTTTTTTGATTATACATATAACTTAGCATTCAATTCTATTTAATCATTTAATTATGAGAATAAAAATGAAAATAATCATATCTCTATTCATTATTCATTATGCACATGCAACAATAAATTTAATTTTATACAATAGAGTACTTCTCTATTCATTGCTGATCTATAACAATAAATTCTATTCTTCGATGAGTAAAGTAATAGATATAAGTATATGCATTTTTATATTATTAGGTTTGTATATTTTGGATGTATTTTTTTATCATTTGGTTTGTATATTTTGGACATATGGAGATTTTTAAAAATCCTAGAGTGTCATGGGGTATGCTAGATTAACATTTTCATTTGATGGTTTGATATCATTGTTGTGGCAATGCACTTGTTTGATAGTTTGATATCATTGTTTGAGAGGTGTTTGGCTAGATTGTTTTATGGTGGATTAAGAGGCTTTCTATTTATGATATTAGTAAACATTAATTTATAAATAAGACAAGTTACTAAGTTGTGTTCACTAGGGTTATATTGTTTGAAGAAAAATCTTGTCTGAATTCATATTCTCATTGTGTAGTGTTTAAGTGTTGTGGTAGCTATCATTAATGACATGATCATCTTAATATTGCAACATATATTTATTATGGACATCACATTGATTCACTAAACATGATAAAGTGAGGGAAAATGTTATCACATCAACTGAAGGACTTGACTCCAAAGCCAAAGTGTCTAGATTGGGAAAGATTTTGGTGTGGATTATGCCCTATAGATCACATCTATATGTGTAGAATTACTCACAACACATACACCCACATATACAATTAGAAGCAGAGTATCAATGTGAAACAAAATCCCAATATGAAGATATGCCATGTCACTAGAAAGATATGTCATTTCAATATAGTATTTAGATGTCAAATTGTTATGGACATTACATGGATAACAACCACAAGCCAAAGAGGGACCACAAGACATAACATTTGAATTATTAGTGACATTAATATCACATAACCCAAGTTGTGATTTTCTCACATCAACTTGGGGACTTGCACCCTAAACCAACTTTTGGATTAACAAAGCTTTTGGTGCGAGTGATCTTGTCTCACAATTGTTATGCATGTGAAATTATTTCCAACACAAAAAATAAGGACTATTGTGTCAGACAATTGGCTTAGGTTGATGGATAGTTGGTTGTCATTGATGTCAAATATTGGATAGTGATATTGTAGATTGATTTCAACCCTTAGTGATTGATGTCAACCCTTGAAGAAAGTTCGGTAGTGAATTCCGATAGCACAAAGGTTTGGGTAATGGACCCAAGGTTGTTTCATGTATAATGGAATGAGTTTTAATATATTTGAAGGTAATACTATTCTATATGGATAGTACATGTCATTCCATTTCCGGTGGCATGTGGAACGTCACATAACTCCTCATGGTTAGAGAGTTATGGCCATGAGAAGTTGGAGAACCCAGGTTTGGGTAATGGACCCAAGTTTGTTTGATGGAAAATGGTATGAGTTTTGATAAATTTGCAGGTAAGACTATTCTATATGGATTGTACATGTCATGAAATTTCTGGTGGTATGTGGAACGTCACATAACTCCTCACGGTTTGAGAGTTATGGCCTTACGAAGTTGGAGGACCCCCATATGTTGGCTTGAAGCCCCAAAAGGTCAAATAAGTCAAAGAGCTTGCAAAGAAGAAATTATTATTTAAATGATAAAGTAAAGTGACAAAGTCAAGAAGGATTATTTAGATAATAAAGTGAAGTGACAAAATCAGAGAAGATTATTTAAATGATAAAGTGAGGTGACAAAGTCAAGGAGGAATATTTAAATGATAAAGTAATGGAAAACTCTCTAATTATGGAAAGTGGTTAACCCTAAAAATGAGGAAAATGGGTTAAGTGACCTAGAAATGGGTTAAGTGACCTAGAAGATGAAGAGTATAAATAAGAGGCAAGACTCTCTCATTTTACATCACACATGAGCATATTCAATATCTATAGGTGACTGAGGTAAACAAAGGATATCTAAGTCAAATTTCAGAGGGAAGGTTAAGAAAAGAAGGTCGAAATTCAAGGAAGGATAAATTATTTTGATGATGCTTTCTAAGGTATGTTATTTATAGGTCATCTCACCATTTTCGTAATAAATTTTTTCTAGAATGATTCAGACCATGAAATTTCTATGCCATTGAGGAAACATATCCAAGTACCTGTGGTAAAAAATTCAGCTTGTGGGTCGTTGTATTTTTGGAGTTACACTCCGTGGAAAATAGGGTTTGTGGCTAGTCCCGAAACTAGTCTAAAACATGTATTTTGGGTAAAAACGCCATAACTTCTTCATAACAGATCCAAATTCAGTAACAACAAATGTGTTGGTTAGAGTACAATCTGTAGTATTCTATGTAAAATTTTCAGATCTATTCAACAAATATTCCGTGCAGGGCATCCTCTACAAGGTCACTCTCTAGAATAAACCAGAATTCAGCAAGGTATGTCGTTTTTGCTATAACTCATTTTCTGAAAGGTTCCAAGTAGTGACACCTGGAGGAATTGCATAAAACACATTGAAGAAGATTGTGTATCATTTTCAGATATTTATTCATTACAGGTACATAGTCATGATTATTTCAAGTTAGGGTTGTTGACTAATCCAAAACTAATCATGTGAGACTAAAGAAAAGTTTGATGAAAATGTTAGTTTCTTGTTGTTAAAGTTAAGGAAGGTTTGTAGGTATGTGATCATATACACCAGGTCTATTACAGAGTTACAAATCATATTTAGATGATGATATTGATGAGGGATTTTGGTTAAGGTACATGTTGAGTACATGGTTCAGACAAACAGTTGATGAGTTGGCACATACATGAGGTGTATAGTTGATGATGTTGGTACATCTTGATGGATCATAGTTGATGAGTAGTTGATACATGATTGATACATACTTGGTACATAGTTGGAGGCACTTGTTAGTAGTATTGTTGACACATGGTTTATGGATGATGTAGCATACTTGTATTGGTATATTATTAGAAGCACATATTGATCTTGGTGATGATTATGAGTTGTTGTGTTATGGTTGGTTGATGCACATCTTTGAGAGTTGTCTTGGGGATTGATCTTGGTGAGTAGATCTGATTTGGTTGATAATATTGATGAGACAAGTTGTTGTGATAGGTTGTTTGGATAGGTTGTTGTGACATGTTATTTGTACATGTTTGGTGCATGGTTGATGCACTTGTTCATGGTACATGTTTTGTACAGGTTGGTGCATGGTTGATGCACTTGTTTATGGTACAGGTTTATTGGTATAGGTTTATATCAGTATATCTCACAGTGATAGTGTGAGAATGGTTCCATCATTCTACTTATACGTCAGGGCGGTTGGACGGGGAAAGGAAAGGTGGTTGTAGCCACCTTCCGATTGTAGCCGAAGAACATAGGGGGTTGTAGCTTCCTTCTGGTTGTAGCCAGAGAATTGGGGAGTTGGAGCTTCCCTTAGGTTGTATCCTGAGAAACTAGGGGGTTGGAGCTTCCTTCTAGTTGCAGCTGGATAACAAAGGAAGTTGGTGCTTCTAATGAATGTAATTCTTCAAGACATATAAGAAAAAATATTTCATGGTTTTCTCCCGCTTTAGGTTTCCACGTAAAACATTGGTGTACTGTGTATGTGTATAATTGTTCATTTGTTCATTGCTTATTTACTCTGCAGTTATTGGATGATAATGCTACATTGATATAACACTTGGATTATATGGTTAAAATGGGTTAAATTGCTCTATTATCGATTCACCCCCCTATGAGTAATCCAACAATTGGTATCAGAGAGAGGTTCCTTCAGGAAATAGTTTAACCACTGGAAGGAGATCATAGATTATTCTGAGAATGAAGTACCAATGTTTAATGGTCAGAATGGTTTTAAGTATGAGATGTGGAGCATAAGGAAAAAAGTATTTTTACAGGCACAAAGACATTATATTTGGCTATCAATTGTTACAGGATATGATAGTTCAAAAAGGGAAAGGACTGCAGCCAAGAAGGAATTGAGGAAGAATAACAAAATATCAATGGATTTCATCTGGGAAGGATTATCTAATTCGGTAAGAGAAAATTTTGGTAAATGTTCATCAGCAAAAGAACTTTGGAATAAGTTACATGACATATAATCTTAACCCATCGCAGATTCAGAAAGTGCCAAATAAGATGTAGATACAGAACAAGAAGAAATATGCTCATCATGTCAGACAGATTTAGAAGAGGCAGAGTATGAAGAAACAAAAGTTGATTACATAGAAAAATTGATCAATGCAATTAAATATCTAAAGAAAGAAAGAGAAGAAAACAAGTAATCCAAGAAAGAATTGATGAACCAAAAAGAAAGTGTTTAAAGTTCTGAAAAGGATCAACAGGTTATCAAGAATTTAAGAGCTC
This sequence comes from Picea engelmannii, assembly GCA_009831015.1. Classification (NCBI taxonomy): domain Eukaryota; kingdom Viridiplantae; phylum Streptophyta; class Pinopsida; order Pinales; family Pinaceae; genus Picea; species Picea engelmannii. The sequence goes on from ML780626.1 coordinate 486,454, forward strand.
AACTAGAAGAGGCCAGAAGAATTGAAAAAACTCTAGAATATGAAAAGAAATGTTTAGAAGCCAATATAGCAACACAAAGGGAAGAAGCAGAAAAGAGAGAAAAGATACTGATGGATCATCTCAAGGAAAGAACCAATAACTTAAACCAACTTGAGGAAGAGTTTGGTCAAGAAAAGAGAAGACTGGAAGAAGAAATAATTACATTGAAAATCCAATTTGAAGAAACAATGAGAACATAAGAGGTCATGAAGTCTCAGATAATGAAGAAAGAAGAAGAGGTTGAGAAGCTTGAAGAATAAGTTGTCACATTGAGAAGTAAAATCGTCAAGCTCAACAAGAATGTTGAAGAGACAAAAGCATCCACATCAATTATAGAGAATGAAGAGAAGCACTCTAGGTTGCTAGAAAAGAAGAATGAATAAAATAGAAAGAGTTATGCAGAAGTACTCAAAGGAAGGAATCATGGTTAACTAGAATATAAGAAAACTATTGAAGATACATATTCAAGAAGACCATCCATGTTCAAGCCACAAAGAAGCTTCAATCATGATCATGACTAGTCAAGGAAAAAATTTAGAAGGACTATGCCACAAAGAAGATCATTCACTCCTAGGTATGCAAATTTATTTTATGGTCATTGTTTTTATTGTACTAACTTTGGACATAAGGTTGCATATTGCAGGGATTATAAAAGAAATGTTCAAGCAATAAATTCCTATGTGGCCCCACGTAACATTGAATGTTGCAAATGTCATAACTATGGACACATAGCTAGTGATTGTAGAAGCATGATCGATACTTCCATGAAAGATAATACTGATATCAGATGTAAGAAAGTATGGCTAAGAAAACACGAAGAACAAGTGGACAAATACCAGGTCCCATAGATCGCAAGATTGACAATAAAACGAGATGAAAAAAATTCTATAGAGAAAAAGAAAGATGTCAGATACATAAAGGTTTGGAAAATAATTTAAAGAAAAGAAGGACATGTAAATAAGTAACAGGTTCAAGAGATTGTACTTTCAAGCATTGTAGTGAAAGATGAATCCACAGACATAAAGAAATAAGTCAGAGCTCAGAGAGACGATGAATCTACCAATGAAGATGATGATGAATACACATCAGAGCAGGAATTGTTCTGAGCCATCCGGCTTAGAGACTCCCAAGTAATATGAATATTAGATAGGGGGAGTCTATGTGATAGCTGTGACAAACCAAAGAACCATCCTTCAAGCAGCTTGCAGAGCTTGAGAAGACAGATTCAGAGAAATAAGTTAAAAGTACAGTTTGAAAGATTAATTAAGACTTCATGATAGTATAGTGATAAATGGGCCAGCATTATGGACATTTGTGCAAGTAGAGCCTTGGACAGTATGGATGAAGATGGATTCACAAGAACACTTAGTAAGTTTGGAAAGATATATGATAGTGGGCGAGATCATGGGTTCATAGATTGGTTCAGAGACAAAGGAAAATTATCATAATGTATGATAATTACACAGGAAATGGCTCGAACAATGCTAATGGATTCCAAATTGACAGATATTTTTTGGACACATGCAGTGCATACATCAGTTTACATTCAAAACATAGTAATGCTTAGAAACAACAATGACAAAACTCCCTACGAACTATGGAAAGGAAGCACATACAACAACCTCTACATCAAGGTAACTCAAGGTAATATTTTATTAATTGAAATTTGTGTTGATGATATTGTTTTAGAAGTACTAATGACAGGTTAAGCCATACATTTGCGAAGGATATGCATAATGAATTTGAAATGTCATTACTTGGATAACTATCCTTCTTTTTGGGTCTTCAGATATGTCAAAAAAACCAAGGAATTTTTATTTCTCAAACTAAGTATATCAGAGAAATGCTAAAGAGGTTCGGAATGGAAGATTGCAAACCAGTTAGCACTCCTATGCAAACCAATTGCAAGTTGAGAAAATATGATGATTCAAAGTCTACAGACCAGAGGCAATACAGGTCAATGATTGGTAGCTTACTATATGTGACAACATCCATACCAGATGTAATGCAGGCAGTTGGATAGGTGGCACGATTTGAAACAACACCAAATGAATCATATGTATTAGCAGTGAAGAGGATTTTCAGATATCTCAAAGGAACAAAAGAGTTTGGATTATGGTATCCAAAAGGAAAGGATCTATCACTTATTGCCTACACAGATGTAGATTGAGCAGGTTGCATTGATGACCGACGAAGCACCAGTGGAGCAACGTTCTACTTGGGTGAGTGTTTAGTATCTTGGCTAAGCAAGAAACAATCATCAATATCCTTATCTACAGTCGAGGGAGAGTATATTGCAGCAACATGTTGTACACAAGTTCTATGGATGAAACAAACTTTGACAGATATACAGGTTGAGTATGATGAGCCCATTCCAATCTATTGTGATAATACAAGCACCATCAGTATCTCAAAAAACTCGGTGATGCACTCCAAGATGAATCACATTCCAATCAAGTATCACTTTCTACGGGAACAAGTTGCAGAGAAGAACATCAGAGTTGAATATGTGGGAACAAAAGAAAAAGTGGCATACATCTTTACAAAACCGCTTCCACAGGAAGCCCTTCAATATCTTCGCCAGAGACTAGGAGTAATTTCTACTCCAAAATGAATGCTTTTGAATGCTTATCTTATATGTCTTATATGTACATGAGGAAGCACCATAAATAGGACAAAGGGGGAGAGATTTATCAGATGCAAAGGTAAATGCTTGGAGAGAGAGCATAGAGGCATGTTTCCAAGGGGAGCGATTGTCACAAGGGAAGAATGAGCGATATGACTTCAGAGTGATACCCTTTGTCAAAGGGGGAGATATTATTCATATGAAGGGAAAGAGAGTAATCAGAGGCTTATAAACACAAAGAAAAATCAAAGGCACGTAGTCAGGAGGAGTAGCCCCAAAGGGAGATACCCTTTGCCATTGATGCCAAAGGGGGAGAGATAGAAACATTGATGAAGAGTATAAGCATGAATTTTATCATGACTAAGTGTTGCCATCAATGCCAAAGGGGGATATTGTTAGACAATTGGCTTAGGTTGATGGATAGTTGGTATGGATTGTTGGTTGTCATTGATGTCAACTATTGGAGAGTGATATTGTAGATTGATGTCAACCCTTAGTAATTGATGTCAACCCTTGAAGAAAGTCCGGTACCGAATTCTGGTAGCACAAAGGTTTGGGTAATGGACCCAAGGCTGTCTCATGTATAATGTTATGATTTTTAATATATTTGAAGGTAATACTATTCTATATGGAGATTACATGTCATTCCATTTCCTGTGGTATGTGGAACGTCACATAACTCCTCACGGTTAGAGAGTTATGGCCATGAGAAGTTGGAGAACCGAGGTTTGGGTAATGGACCCAAGTTTGTTTGATGGATAATGGTATGAGTTTTGATATATTTGCAGGTAAGACTATTTTATATGGATATTACATGTCATGTCATTTTTGGTGGTATGTGGAATGTCACATAACTCCTCACGGTTTGAGAGTTATGGCCTTACAAAGTTGGAGGACACTCATATATTGGCTTCAAGCCCCAAAAGGTCAAAGAACTCAAAGAGATTGCAAAGAAGAAATTATTATTTAAATGATAAAGTAAAGTGACAAAGTCAAGAAGGATTATTTAAATAATAAAGTGAAATGACAAAATCAAAGAAGATTATTTAAATGATAAAGTGAGGTGACAAAGTCAAGGATGAATATTTAAATGATAAAGTAATGGAGAAATTTCTAATTATGGAAAGTGGTTAACTCTAAAATTGAAGAAAATAGGTTAAGTGACCTAGAAATGGGTTAAGTGACCTAGAAATAGGTTAAGTGACCTAGAAGATGGAGAGTATAAATAAGAGGCAAAGATCTCTCATTTTACATCACACTTGAGCATATTGAATATATATACGTGACTGAGGTAACCAAAGGATATCTAAGCTGAATTTCAGAGGGAAGGTGAAGAAAAGAAGGCCATAATTCAAGGGAGGATAATTTTGATGATGCTTTCTAAGGTATGTTATTTACATGTCATCTCACCATTTTCGTAATAACTTGTTTTATAGAATTATTAAGATTGTGAAATTGCTATGACATTGATGAAACATATCCAAGTATCCGTGGTAAAAAAATTAGCTTGTGGGTCATTGTATTTTTGGAGTTACACTCCGTGGAAAATAGGGTTTGTGGCTAGTCCTGAAACTAGTCTAAAACAGGTATTTCGGGTAAAAACGTCATAAATTCTTCATAACAGATCCAAATTTAGTAAGACAAAATGTGTTGGTTAGAGTACAGTCTTTAGTATTCTATGTAACATTTTCAGATCCATTAAACAAATATTTTGTGCGGGGCGTGCTCTACAAGGTCGCTCTCTTAGAATAAGCCATAATTCAACATGGTATGTAATTTTTGCTATAACTCCTTTTCTGAGAGGTTAAAAGTAGTGACACCTGGAGGAATTGCATAAAACAAATTGAAAAACATTGTGTATCATTTTCAGATCTTTATTCATTATAGGTACATAGTTATGATTATTTCAAGTTAGGGTTGTTGACTAATCCAAAACTAGTCATGTGAGACTAAATAAAAGTTTAATAAAAATGCTAGTCTCTTGTTGTTAAAGTTAAGGAAGGTTTGCAGGTATGTGATCATATACACCAAGTCTATTATAGAGTTACAAATCATATTTGGATGATGATATTGATGAGGGATTTTTGTTAAGGTACATGTTGGGTACATGGTTGAGACAAGCAGTTGATGAGTTGGCACATACATGAGGTGTATAGTTGATGATGTTGGTACATATTGATGAGTCATAGTTGACGAGTAGTTGATACATCATTGGTACATACTTGGTACATGGTTGGAGGCACTTGTTAGTAGTATTGTTGACAGATGGTTTATGGATGATGTAGCATACTTGTATTGGTATATTATTAGAAGCACATATTGATGTTGGTGATGATTATGAGTTGTTGTGTTATGGTTGGTTGATGCACATCTTTGAGAGTTGTCTTGGTGATTTATCTTAGTGAGTAGATCCGATTTGGTTGATAAGATTGATGAGATAGGTTGTTGTGATAGGTTGTTTGGACATGTTGTTGTGACGAGTTATTTGTACAGGTTTGGTGCATGGTTGATGCACTTGTTCATGGTACATGTTTTGTACATGTTTGGTGCATGGTTGATGTACTTGTTCATGGTACATGTTTTGTATAGGTTGGTGCATGGTTGATGCACTTGTTTATTGTACATGTTGATTACAAGTTGATTGGTACAGGTTTACAATAGTATGTCTCACAGTGATAGATTGACAGTTGTTCCATCATTCTACTTATACGTTAGGGCAGTTGGATGGGGCAAGGACAGGTGGTTGTAGCCACCTTCCGGTTGTAGATGGAGAACATAGGGGGTTGTAGCCTCCTTCTGGTTGTAGCCAGAGAATTGAGGAGTTGGAGCTTCCCTCAGGTTGTAGCCTGAGAAACTAGGGGGTTGGAGCCTCCTTCCAGTTGCAACTGGAAAACAAAGGAAGTTGGTGCTTCCAAAGAATGTAATTCTTCAAGACATATAAGAAAAAACATTCCGTGGTTTTCTCCTGCTTTGGGTTTCACGTAAAACACTGGTGTACTGTGTATGTGTATGATTGTTCATTTGTTCATTACTTATTTACTCTACAATTATTAGATGATAATGCTACATTGATATAACACTTGGATTATATGGTTAAAAAAAATTAAATTTCTCTATTACCGATTCACCCCCACTCTCAGTAATCCAACATATTAATGTGGAAAAAACCCTGAACATAGATATATGGTCTACCAAAAGTAATTAAACAATTTATTAGAATGATGTCCTATTGCACGTTATCCATGAAGAGTTCATTATGAAAATTGATGGTGTAATATTTCACACATGTTGGTTACTTGTTGGGATTGACCTATTCTTGGGTGTTGATGAGGTTGCAGGGGAAGTTGGAGAGTAGAGACAACATGTGGGGAGAGTTTTTTGATATTGTAGTTATTAAAAAAACATTTGTATGTATATAACTTTCTTTTGGGGGGGAATATTGTTATGTAGTAGTGAGAAGCAATCACATAAGCTAATTAGCAAAATTGATAGTGTAGTTATGTTTCACTCATGTTGGTCCCTCTTGGCCTTGACCTATTCTTTAGTGTTGATGTTGCATGAGAAGTTGTAGACTAAAGACATGCGGGGAGACTAATTTTTTATATCAAGGTTATTGAAAACAAAAATACACATATGTATGAATATAATCTAGTTTTGAAGGGAATATTTTTACGTAGTGGGAATTACCAATCACATTCATAATATTGGGATTAGACACTATTGGATGAATCCTTAAGTTTGTGACGCAATTAAAAATTAATGAGCCTTTCAATTATTTCATGTAGTGCACATGTCATGATAATGATGAGTAACTTTGTGAAAAATTTTGAGGTAGAGAGGAAGATAAAGGACGATAAGGTGAGGGGTAGGCCATTTATTCCCATGGATGTTTTTCTTGAGCTTATTTCTTTTTGCATTTTACTTTCAAAGTTTTTAAGGGATTTGTTTTTAAATCTTGTTAAAAGGTGATGTGTAGGAGGTCCATTTCTTGTTCGATACATAAAAGACCCTACTAATAAATGCCAACCTCATGGTTTTAGGGTGATCATTTTGAGTTTGATAGATATTTATTGTATTGCTGAAATGTTTGTAGGAATGATCTTGGAATACATTAGAGACTGATTAAGTTTAAGGCTATTAGAGTTGCATGAATGAGAGGTTCACTCATAATTTGTATAAGTGTGGTTGCATAGATTTGGTTGTTGTACTAAAGGTGTAGATCAGTGCTTTTGGAATCACTTGCACATGATGCACATTGTAGTGGCCAACCTTCAATGTAGGTCACAGTGTTAAATGACACTATGTCACAAGTGCACTAATATTCCTTGTTGTGTAGTCTGTTGGTTGTGAAGCCTGATTATCTTCCTGATTTAGAGGTCTTTTACTTTCAGCCGTGTTTATACCCCATGAAGTATTTACACCCCAGAAGTATGTACACTCTTCCACGCGGGGGACTGCAGAGGGGGGGTACCCCCTCTACGGGGTCCAGGGGGTCTATCCCCTTGGCTGGGGGGTCTGGGGGCAAGTGGGCCCCCAGCGGGGGTTCGGGGGCGAAGCCCCCCGAAGCAAAAATTTCCTTGTAAAAGTATATTGTAATTTCATTGTAAATCTGGACCGTTCATTATAAGGTCGCAGATCTAATGGTAGAGATTATGTTATGGTTTTTTTCCCTAGAAGGAAACCCTCTTTTATGAGGGAAATGTATTGCGGTTATGTATGTTGGCAAGTATTGTATTCTGAGAGAGGAGATTGTGAGAGAAAGAAGAGGAAGTTACAACAGGTTTTGCTGTAGGTTGTATCCCTTCATTTTGCTGGATAATAATAAAGAAAGGACCTGGCAATTTCTCTGGTGGACGTAGCCCACACTGGGTGAACCACGTAAATCTGTGTCTC
>ML780626.1:503243-530656 GCA_009831015.1 Picea engelmannii
TATATCATGAATGATTGATTTCTACTTGAGTGAAGTAATTCACATGTCATGAATTAGATATTGTGTAAACTAAGTTGCACTTGTTGTAGCTTGTGTTGTGGTTGTGCTAGTTCTATTAGTGCACTCCCCACTAGATCAAATTTGTATCATATCATTTTTTACACATAACTGCTAGAGCTTGTACACATTTTATTGTAAGGACTCACTTTTAGACAAAGAAACAAATGGAGAATAAGTTGTCACATTGAACTACTTAAAAAAGTAATTGCCAATCTCATTGGAAAACTAGGAACATGGGTGGATATATTACTAATATTCAATTGTTCCTACAAAGATTAAAAACCTTTGGCATGGAATAACATACAAGTATCCTCCAAAGAGCCCCTTGAAGCAATCCCAATTTAAAATCAAGTAGTGAAAGTGGAGGAGCTCCATTACCAAATTTGGGATCCTCTCTTTGAGTGGAGTCCAAGGTGGTAATTTTTCCCTATGATTGTCAAATGGATGCTTTGCAATTCGATTGACTAGCTAAGAAATGCAACTCATATTATGAAGTGCATCACTACATAGATGATGACCAAATATATCTTCTAAAGTTACATGAGTGGAGAAGCTTTGGTGGGAAAATTTGAGTAAGTCTAGATAGACACTAAATGCCTCCCAAGACATGACATGGAAAGAGTTCAAAATCAACGTCAAGGTGCAATAATTGTGTACCAAAAATTGAACTACTGCCACAAATATTGATGTAATTGAAATAAAATTAAAAATAACAAAGATATAGAGCCATTGTAACATCCCCCAACTTAACTAAGGAACATTACTAGCTGAAAATACACATAAATTCAAATTTTTTCTGCTAATTAACTTCTTGTAGCTTACCAACTATGAATTATACACAGATTTAACCATTTTTAGATACCCATAATTAAATGCATTACAACATTCAAAATGAACATGGAGGAAACTAATAAATTATCTAAAATAACACATAAAACCATTCCCATACATAAGGTAAAAGCACAACCATAAAACTCATAAGAAAACTTACAAAATAGACAAACACTTATCTTTTTAAAATGTTTGTGCAACCAACTGCTTGGGAAGGACGTTCCACCCAACCATAGACTACTTGTTCCAAATATAAACAACAAGTCACCCCTGAGCTGGGCTATGAATCCAAAAAAGTAGCGTGCCTCTCACAGTCCACTCACAACTCAATATCCCATAATCCACTGGTATTCTCCTACAACTATCCCGAATTTCCTCCAACTCTCTTCCTCTTGACCTACCCAACCTAAGGAATGTACCCCTTCATTGCTCTCAGTCCATCGAGCATCCTATTTGTTTATCAAGGTCTCTTTGGCACATGTAACCAATGATCTCTCTATTGGGAACTCAAGGGAACTCACTACCAGTAAAACTACTAGCAAATAACAACAAACACTTGATATTATAGTGAAAATGCCACATGAGTTCACTCTTTAGGCCTGCCAACTTGGCTCTTTGGTCTTCATCTCCAAAACACTCCAACATGCTCCAGAATTCACCCAACCTTCTTTCTCCAACTCCCATTCTCTTTTTATTCCTGCTCTCTGCTTGTTGTTTATGCCAAACATGAATGTGAAAAAAACTCATGTTCTCCCCATAAGAATTTCCTTTATTTTCCCAGGATAGTTGACTGCTCACTCTGGTCAATGTTGATTGTACTTCAGCCCCATGCTTCCCAATAATTATGGGATGTGACTCTCACACCCACCCTCTTACATGAGTTTAATTATTGGGCTCTCATACACTCAAACATAAATAGAAGTTATCCACAATGATAATAAAATTTAGGAAAATGGGTTGAATTAATACCCATAAATCATTTCCCCCTTAGACCCCTCTTAGAGACTCTCTTCTCTTGTGGAAAACTCAGCCCCCATCTCTATCCATATTCCCCAACAATTGGCATCACATTTTATTTATTAAAATTAGGAAAATACATTTCACACATTACATTGTTTGGCCATAACCACATTCATATCTACATTACGCATTAATGGAACTAGGGATTATAGTGGGGATATTACAATCCCCCTCCCCTACAATTGTACATCGTCCTCAGTCCAAAACACCATGCCAAAAAAATATGCAATTTTACATCATCATACTTAGAAAATTAAAAATTCTGCAATTTCACAACTCCAATAATATTTCCATTCCTAGTCTCTCGTTCTTCTCAACCTACTGGCCCAAGGAATGCACCCCATTCACTTCCCTCAGTCCAGCGATATGAACCATTATTTTATCAGGTCTATCAACGCAAGTGAACAATAATTGTAAGATGTGGTTTCAAAACTCTAGCTTCCCAAAAATGGAATCTTTCATTTTTATCTTCTATTTTCTTCAAAATTGACAAAAAATTGTGGGTATTCCTCTTGCATAGTTTCTTCGTGCTCCCATGTTGTATCCTTAGGACCGTATCAGGTCCATTGGAACTTTACCAAGATGATTTCTATGTTCTTGAGCACTTTGAATTTCTGGTCTAGGATGCATACTGGTTCCACTCAGAAATCCCCTTTGCGCTCTACCTAGATCATAGTCCAATCAATTATGTGGTTAGGGTAAAAAACATATTTATTTAATAATGATACATGAAATACATTATGCAATCTCATGGATGCATGCAACTGACCCTATCCTCTCTAAGAATTCAAAAGGCCCACAACATCTTGCTTCAAACTTTGGGAAACAACCCAAGCTTAAAGAACTTCATTTCTCTTTCACTTTTAGAAAAAACATGTTCTCGCACTTCAAAATATCTAAAAAAAATGTTCTTGTCTACATAACTTTTCTGCCTGTCTTGGGAAGCCTTTAAATTCTGGTTTATCCTTATCATCTTCTCTTCCATTTCCTTCAACAAATATGGCCCAATGACAACTCTATCTTTTGGGTTATCCCAACTGATTGGTGTGTTACACTTCATGCCATACAATGCTTCAAATGAGATCATTTTTAATTAGGCTTGATACCAATTATTGTAAACAAACTCTACTAAGTGGATGCAATCTTCCCACTTTGATGGTTGGTCCATCACATACATTTTGAACATGTCTTCAATGATTCTGTTAGTCCTCTCTGTTTTCCCATTTGACTCTGGGTGATACACTCTATTGAGATTTAAATTTGTCCCAAATCCTTTGAACAAACCTTTCCAAAAATTTGATGTAAATTTTGGATCTCTGTCTGAAACAATTGTCTTGGGCACTCCATGTATCCTTGCAACTTCTTTCATGTAGATCTATGCCTTGTGTGTAGTCTTCACAGGAATAAAATGTGCATCTTTCGTTAATTTATCCACCACCACCATGATGGAATCATGCAACTTCACTATTCTAGGCAGCCTTGCTGGATGTCTATGCTCTGTCTTCACCTTCTAACACTCTAGGTATCTAGCAATATAATTAACCACTTCTTTCTTCATTCCCAGACAAAAGTATTGTCTTCTTACAAATGCAATTATTTTCTGATATCCTAGGTGCCCAACAAATGTCACATTGTGCATTTCCCTCAACTCTATATTTTTCAGCTCACTATAATTTGGCACATATATTTTTCCTCTATATTTGAGTATTCCATCCTCTTGTAGCTCATAATATTTAAATTTCTACTGTAATATTCCTTGCTGTAGTGTTTCTTTTATTTGGAAATATTTTTGACCTGAATTTGCAACCCCTAAAATTATGTCTTTTAGGTCTTTGTTGTACATGTTGATGGATGCCACATGCATCTCATGTGCTCTTATGCTAATTGCATCAACCACTTGATTTTGTTTTCCTTTGACATGTTTAATCTCAAAGTCATATTCACTAAGGAATTCAAGCCATCTAGTCTGTTTGGAATTTAATGTGGTTTTCCAAACAAATGTTTCAAGCCACAATGGTCTATCCTTAGCTCAAATCTTGTCCCCATGAGACAATGTCTCCACATTTTTAGTGCACGAACAATGGATGCTAAATCCAAGTCCCGTGTAGCACAATTCTTCTCATGATCCTCTTCTCATGATCCTTTAATTTCCAGGACTTGTATCATACGACATGCTCTTTTTGAGTGAGGGATCCACCGATCCCTTCCTTGCACACATCAATGCACACCACAAAACATTCATCCAGATATACAATATTTAATATTGACACACTTGTCAAAATATATTTCAACTACTGAAAACTTTCTTCACATTTGGGAGTCCATTCAAATTTCACTCCCTTCTTTTGCAAAGAAGTGACCGGGATAAAAATATTTGAAAATTCTTTTATGAATCTTTGATAATAACTGGAAAGATCCATAAATGATCTAACCTCTGTCACATTTCTTGGCACTGACCGTCCTCTATTAGCCTCCATTTTCTCAGGATCAACTGTTATCTCCTCTGCTGAAATAATATGCCCCAAGTAGTGAATCTTCTTTTGATAAAAGATGCACTTACTTAGCTTGGCATACGACCTATGCTCTCTCAAAACTTGCAACACCATTCTTAAATGCTACTCATTCTCTTTCTCTGTCTTGGATTAGATGATAATATCATCTAAGAAAACAATTACAAAGTTGTCCATGTATTCCCTGAACACTCCATTCATCAAACACATGAAAACAATTGGGGCATTTGATAGCCCAAATGAAACTACTATGAACTCATAATGCCCATATCTTGTTCTTAACATTGTCTTTCTGATATCTTTCTCCTTTATGCTCACTTGATGATAACCTGGTCTCAAGTCAATCTTGGAAAAACTTCTTGCACCTTTCATGTTTTTATTGCGCAAACTATCGCTTGGAAAATCCAACTACAAACATCACTGGTGCAACACAACTGAGAGTAAGATCCACTGTTACCTTTGCAATTAATCCCCTAGTTTTAGTGATTGATGATTCTACCACAAGGCAGGATTCCCATGTGACCTTGGGGGGATGGAGAATGTGAGGCAAGGGTTTGTAAAAGATCCCTCCTTTGGTCACTAGATGAGAGTGCTTAGGGTTTGGTGAAAGATGATTTTGGTAGAGGAGAGAGGCAAGTTGATCAATGACCTACAAAATCAATGTTAGAGAAAATATCCCAAGACCAAAATCATGAAATCAAACCCTAAACATTAAGGAAAGAAACAAGAAACCTTGTTGTTCCAAAAATTGCAGCAGACTGTAAATTATATCAGCAAGAAGAATATGTTAACAACTGCAATAAATCAACACTAAATGATGGAAAATGAAAGCTTATGAGTAGTAGACAATATTCCAATGATTAAACCACAATTTTGATGGTTAAATGGGATGAAAAGTAGTGTTATCAACAAGTTTATAATAACTCTAGATGGATGTAGCAAACATTAGCTACAACAACATTTTTCCACCACAACAATCAGAAAATAAATATGTCAATTTATAGCCCTTAACAAGTAGATTATATTTGCAATATTCAAGAACAATTTTCTGCGGTGAAAAAGTAAGTAAACAAGAGTGAGAGAGAGGTTTTTCTGCAACCATAATGGCTATAACTAACTTGTTATTACAACATCAAGTAAACTTGTAAGAAATGAAAGTGTTTTAGCATAAAAATATAGCTTAGAGTGAGAGCAATTAATCCATGAATCCAATGACTTTAAGATAGCAATATTCACATTTTTCAATGCAAAGACTAGTGCCTTATCTATTGGGAAGATGGAGTTATAAAATTAATAAGTAATTTAATATGGAAACCGAAAAGAGACTTGAACCTTGAACCCAAAACCTTATGTGCCCAATCCATCACCTTTCCAAGTTACCTAGCTCAACAAATTAATGGGAAACTAGTTTTTAAACCCTAGGGGGATAGACCATCCTAACCCCTAGTTTTAAAACCCTATCCATGAATGTTTTGAAGGCGATAGACAATACCGATCCTTAAAAATATCCTTGAATGACCTCACTTAAATCATAAAATTAGCTCGAAGCAGGAGATAGACAATCCTAACTCTCCTAGGGTTCTCCAAGCAAGATAATCAAAGTAAATTGCAGAAATTGACCCTCAAACCAAAGCATACCTGCAAACATTATTCACCAAGAGCAAGCCTAGATCACAAACCAATCCTCCAAAGAGCGTGAGTCACATCCTGGAAAGAGTGCATGAGCAAATATCACCAATAGACAAATCACACCAATCCATTACACAAGAAAATAAGAGGGCCGCAAACTTGAGAGAGAGAGAATAATGTCTTCATGATGAATTATAAAAAATGAAGTGAGGCTTGCCTCTATTTATAGAGGAAAATCCAAGCTCACTTCACCCGATTTACAATTAAATCCACTAATTTAGGTTCAAATTTATGTTTTTACATTGACTTTTATCCAATCTATTTATTTATTTTCACATATGCTAAATAATAACAAAATTAATAGATTTAAGTCCCCAACGTCTTCTTCAAGGGTGGATGTTGGGTGAGATAGCCTCCAAAGGCTAGGGCGTCATCTCCCAAAGTGCCACATCATCCCACTAGTCCATAACAGTGTGGGGTTCATGTCCCACAACTCCACCAAGTGAAAGACCCAAGTCAAATCAAGCCCTTTAGGCTTGACATCATGCTCCAAGAGTGCAACATTTTAGCATGGGAGGGTGACATCATGCTAGTCTCATCATCGAAGGTCTCTTTCATGGGCCAAAGACATCATAAAGTGTGCAACACTCATCATCAATGCCCTCCAACATGTGGGGTGAAACATCCATCCTGTGGGATTTCATGCCCCCATGGAGATCCAAAGTTCCTTAGTACCTCTATGAATGATTTCACCAAGCAAGATCCTGTAAAGACAAACAATGTGGTCCCTAAGTCATATGAATCGTGCCAAGTAAATCAATCTTCATACAAGAGACACCCAAACAAGTACATTGGATCCCCCCTTTCAAATTAAACACATTCTCAAAGACTTTATGCAACTTACCAAATTTAGATATGGGAGGGTTATCAAAAGGTCCTATTGGGTAAGCCAATTCCCCAAGTAGAGGAGTGTTTTCTGGGTGAACCCTATTAAGGCCATGTGATGAAATGGAGGTGGATGAGGGAGAAAATTTTGGGCATCAGTTCATTCACATGCAAGAGTATCATATGGTCTCACTTCCATAGGTGCCTTTGTGGAGGGTGCGCTACATCCTTGAGTTACCTTTGGTTTGGGGCACAACCTTTTTCCAAGCCCTATAATTTCCTTTTTCTTTATTTTCTTTAGATAGTTTGCAAGTCTCATTTACAAGGTTTCTTTATTTCGTGCATTAAATGCATTTTATTTCAAGTGGTATACTTAGAAGTCCTTTTCAAATAGGTGAGGCGTTCATTCACAATTAGGACTTAGGGAGATCGCCTAGAAAAGTAGAGCTTGAGTTTTTGGATTATGAATTTCGTGTCCCTTGTATCTTTGCCACTACATTTTGATGGTGGCTGATTTTTCTTTTCATTTATTTATTGATGCTAGTTGCAACATCCTCTGGGCCTTTATCCCCTTCTTCCCATAAGAGAAAGAGGTATAAGCCCTTTTTGGGGGTACATGTAATCCCAAAAACCAAAAGATGAGGATATAGAGAGGAATGAAGATGAAAAGTGGTGAAATATGGTTGAGAGTGGAACGATGACCCATCAAGAAGGACCCTGAACCAAAAATCCTTAGATGCTAAATTATTTTTTAAACACACATTTTAACATCTAACCTGATTCAAAATAATTCTTGATCGTATTGACATCTTTGCAGGACACTTGTGAATCTTTTACTTATCCAAAATCTCATGAAATGATATGATAATTTGCAGAAAATGTGAGATGACACGATAGAAAATAAAATAACTAAATAAGACAAAATTTGATGACATAGTTCACCTCTCCTCGGTTGCATCTTCAAGTCCCCTTTCAATAGTGAGACTGCTCTTCATTAATCTCAAATGTAAAAAATTACAATAAAAATGGACTTACAAAGACAAATTTGAAGTCACCCTTCAATTCTACTACTCAAACCTAGAAATAGAGGTTACCATTGAATTCCTGTCGGAATTTTGAGAAAAATGAGTATAAACTTGACCATATTCTAAACTGGCTCAAAATGACCCTCTTTACATGCCAAAAGATGCACTATGGCTCTCATACATGGAAATATGAACTAAGACTTTCATAGAAAACATATTAGCACAAAAATAACATCACCATCATGCTCCTCTCGAGAAACTGAGAAAAATGAGTATAAACAAGGCTATGTATGGACATGGAATGCAAAATGATAAAACTCCCTGACTAAGACATCTCTTGCAAACTTGTCTTGCCTCATAATTAATGCCTAGTTTAAATGGGGCACAAACCCAACCGTGGTTTGAACCCCATGCAAACCTCCGCATCAACTTTAAATACAATTTTGTCAACATCCCATAATGTGTGGTGCCTCTGGCACATAGGTTAAGGTGGTTGTACATGGGAGAGGAGGTCACAGGTTCGACCTCGCAGACCTCTCCCCAACCATCATTTCGTTATAACCATGTATTAATGTATAGGATATGGTTCATTGCATAGTTTTTTATCCCCTCCATGCGAGCTTTGGGGTATTGCATATACCATAAGGCTGGGGGCTAGGCCATCGACCTTTTATTCACCGATTGAACCTTAACCCAAACTAAAGTATAATACTTTCCATATGACTATTAAGTCATACATTGTGGTGTATTGGTAAGCAACTAGAATGCTAAGAAAGAGATCGATGGTTCAACTCTGGTCGACCAACATACTTTTTAATAAACCAAACCATAAAAGATCAATGGAAGGTTGCCACGTGGAAGTCTCTCATTGGTCCACCAGTGCCATGTGTCAAATTCCAATTGGTCCTCCTAGATTGTATGGTTTCCATGTCATCTTCCCAGTCGGATGTATGACTTGCCAACTCATCCTACTACCTACTACCTACCACAGGTTGCCCTGTTTTATTGCCACGTCAGTGTTATACAAACCTGCATGGATGTGCCACATATCACCCTTCTAGTGGTGCCACGTGTCACCCCCTTTGACTTTTTGAACTAGCTTGACCAAAACTTTGAAGAGATATAACTTTCACATATGAACTCTGTTTGAGGCGATTTTGCGCCATTGGAAAGCTATTGTCGAGCTCTACGCAACAAAGTCATTTTTAGAACATTTGAGATGATCAAATTTTGAGCATTTCTAGATCCTCTTGGACCTCTTTGAGTATTATGGATCCTCCTGGATAAGAAACCTAGTAGCACTGCTTTCCCCGGGGGTGGTGAGCTTACTAGAAACCCTAGGATAACCACCAAGGTGAAAAATGGTAAAAATCATAACTTTCGAGCAAACATTTCATAATCATAAATAAATCTTTGAAACTTCCAAATTCCCCAAGTATTAATTTTTTTTATGCAACTTACCAAATTTAGATATGGGAGGGTTATCAAAAGGTCATATTGGGTAATCCAATTCCCCAAGTAGAGGAGTGTTTCCCTGGTGAACCCTATCTAGGCCATGTGATGAAATGGAGGTGGACGAGGGAGAATCTTTCGGGCATGGGGCCATTGAAATGATAGGGTCTCATATGGTCTCACTTCCATGGGTTCATTTGTGGAGGGTGCACTACATCCTTGAGTTACCTTTCATTTGGGGCACAACCTTTTTACAAGCCCTATAATTTCATTTTTCTTTATTTTCTTTAGATAGTTTGCAAGTCCCCTTTACAAGGTTTCTTGATTTTGTGCATTAAATGCATTTTATTACAACTAGGATACTTAGAAGTCATTTTCAAATAGGTGAGGCATTCATTCACACTTAGGACTTAGGGAGAGCGCCTAGAAAAGTAAAGCTCAAGTTTTTGGATTAAAGATTTTGTGTCCCTTGTATCCCTGCCATTGCATTTTGATGTTGACTTATTTTTCTTTTCATTTATTTATTGATGCTAGCTGTAACAACCTCTGGGCCTTTATCCCCTTCTTCCCATAAGCGAATGAGGTACAAACCCTTTTTGGGGTACATCTAATCCCAAAACCCAAAAGATGAGGATACATAGAGGAATGAAGATGAAAAGTGGTGAAAGATGGTCGAGAGTGGCACGATGACCCATCAAGAAGGACCATGATCCGAAACTCCTTAGATGCCAAATCATTTTTAAACGCACATTTTAACATCTGACCTGATTTAGAATAATTCTTGATTGTATTGACAACTTTGCATAACACTTGTGAATCTTTTACTTATCCAAAATCTCATGAAATAATGATAATTTGCAGAATAATGTGATATGACAACATAAAATAAAAGAACTAAATAAGACAAAATTTGATAACAAATTTCACCTCTTCTAGGCTACACCTCTGAGTCCCCTTTCAACAGTGAGACTGCTCTTCATTAATCTCAAATGTAAAAAATTACAATGAAAATGGACTTACAAAGCCAAATTTTAAGTCACTCTTCAATTCTACTGCTCAAACCCATAAATAGAGGTTACCATTGAGTTCCTCTCAAAATTGTGAGAAAAAATGAGTATAAACACAACCATATTATGAACTGGCTCAAAATGACCCTCTTTACATGTCAAACAATGCACTATGGCTCTCATACATGGAAATATGAACTAAGACTTTCATAGGCAATATCTTAGCACATAAATAACATCACCATCATGCTCCTCTCAAGAAATTGAGAAAAATGAGTATAAACAAGGCTATGTATGGACATGGCACACAAAACGATGAAACACCATGACTAAGACATCTCTTGCAACCCTTGGCATGAAAAATGAGGCACCATAACCTGCATTGTACTCCATGCAAACTTATCCTACCTTAAAATTCATGTCCGGTTTAAATAGGCCGCAGACCCAACCGTGGTTCGAACCTCATGCAAACCTCTGCATCAACTTTAAACACAATTTTGTTGGAATATTGTAATGTGTGGTGCATTTGGTGCATTGGTTAAGGTGGTTGTACATGGGAGAGGAGGTGATGTGTTCGACCTCGTGGACCTCTCCCCAACCATCGTTTTTTTATAACCATGTATTCATGTGTAGGATATGGTTCGTTGCATAGTTTGTTAGCTCCTCAGTGTGTGATTTTGGGTATTTCATGTACCATAAGGCTAGGGGATAGGCCCTCGAACTTTTATCCATCGATTTAACCTTAACCCAAACTCAAATATAATACTTTCCATATGACTATTAAGTCATATGTTGTGGTGTATTGGTAAGCTGCTGGAATGCTAAGAAAGAGGTCGAGGGTTTGTCTCTGGTCGACCCACAAACTTTTAATAAACCAAACCATAAAAACCAATGGAAGGTTTCCATGTGGAAGTCTCTCATTGGTCCACATATGCCACATGTAAAA
Organism: Picea engelmannii; assembly: GCA_009831015.1. NCBI lineage: Eukaryota > Viridiplantae > Streptophyta > Pinopsida > Pinales > Pinaceae > Picea > Picea engelmannii. The sequence continues at coordinate 514,609 of ML780626.1, forward strand.
TGCCAATTGGTCCTCTTGGACTGTATGGTCACCATGTCATCTACCTAGTTGGATGTACAACCTGTCAACTCAGTCTGCTACCTGCCACATGTCACCCTATGGTGTTTCCATGTCAACATTGTATGAAATTGCAAGGATGTGCCATGTGTCACCCTTCCATTGGTACCACATGTCACCCCCTTTGACTTTTTGACCTAGTTTGACCAAAACTTTGAATAACTATAACTTTCTCATACAAATTCTGTTTGAGGCAATTTTTACGTCGTTGGAAAACTATCATCGATCTCTATGTAACGAATTCATTTTTGAGAACATTTGAGATGATATAATTTTGATCATTTCTAGATCCTCTTGGACCTCTTTGAGTATTCTGGATCCTCCTGGATCAGACCCCCAGTAGCACCCCTTTCCCTGGGGGTGGTGAACTTACTAGAAACCCTAGGATAATCACTAAGGTGAAAAATGGTAAAAATCATAACTTTCGAGCAAACTTTAATAATTAGAAAGAAACCTTTGAAACTTATCCAAATGCCCCAAGTATTAAAATGACACTTACCATGAAACTTGACTAGTTATCTCATGAATCAAGACCTTCCACCCTTTGTGGGTCAAGTCAGTGTGGTGAATGTTGCTTTGTTGTCGATGATGATGGTGAAGCGTGGTGAAGACAAGGGGCTCTATGGGATATGTTTTCCATCTAAATATTGATACTCCATGTCTATTACCTACAGGCCTCGAGACATCATCTCCTTAGTTACCCCTATGAACAACTGATCAAATAGATCATCAATCATTGGCAAATGATATTTGTTATTTATGGTGACCTTATTCAACTATCTAAAATCAATGCACAACCTCAAGGTTCCATCTTTCTTCTTCACAAAAAGAATTAGGTGTTAGATGATCCAAAATACAAATATCATAGTTTAAAAAGTTAGGATAAAATAATTATTAATTTAGAATATTAAATTAATAATCTAGAATATTTGACTAATAAATGGAGACATTTAGAAAAAGAGTATTGTTGTGAAAGATATGACTCTATAAAGGTGTCGTATCTTAGGCTCTAAATTATGAGTATAGTTAGAAGATTGTTAAGATAACATTTATTGTAAATAGACACTTTTTTATTTAATAAGTGATCCATAACTAGAGTTTGTTAGGACATTTAGCTTATATATAGCTCATTGCAAGAGTGTTGAGGTGTTTGGGTGTAAACTCTTTCAAATTCTCATATGTAATTTCTTTTTCTATTTAATAAAAGTGTGTGTCTGAGGATACTTCTGCCATTATTGTGGTATCAGAGCTCCAATAATGCAGTTGAAGTGAGAAGGCGATTAGCTTATGTGAGAATAAGATTTCAGCTACACGGTCCAAGAAAAACATAGGCGAACTCCATCAGATTATTTGGATTATTATTTTTATAGCCTACACTTATGAACTGGAAGTTCTAATCGCTATTCAGTTTCTGGAGACTGGAATACTGAGACACATTTTGTATAGTTATTTTTAGATACTTTCAAGAAGCAGGTGGTCATGTATGGTCTTGCAGTTGATTTTCACTATATAGATTCTAGGCCTGCAAAGGAATCCGACAGTTGGAGCTAGTGTCGCTACCAAGCAATTTGTTGGCAGTTGCTCATTTGTTTTTTTTACCAAAATTTCATAAAGTAGAAATAATGGTTGGAAACACTATTGAATTTCATAAGCTGCTTGGCAGATTTGAGAAGTTCTCTAAGCCAAAAGAGTTATTCTATATTGTGTATTTGTGAATGGAAAGTGTGAATTTATATGCATTATCCCAACGCCCAACACTTTGCTAATTGCACCCTTGAGAATGTCCATTAAAAAAATCAGATCTAGCAGTGCCACTAGGTCTGTAGATATACACACTGTTAGCATGCGTTCTCCCACTACCAGATCTAGTTTTTGACAGCCAAAGATTCCCCTATGGCATAGATGCAATAGGAAAAACTATTTAAGAACTCTTCACTGTTATAATAATCATTTTTGCTGGATATAATGATTAGCAGAGAAAACCATGATCCAACATCACGTTTTGCAAAGAATCGATGCCAAATTGAAATCCGATACCCCACTATAGTTTTTACAACTTCAGAAGCATTATTTCTCAGGCTTGGAGAGAATGTATTGTGAGATGAAGGATCAACAAAGGCAACAGATTTTCTTAAAACAATGATAAGAAGTTCAAATATTTTTTTTTGTGTCTTCCCTACGTTGTCTGTTCAACTCATTCAAAAATTATATATGGTGTCTTCTATTGATGGTTTTAGTATTGAACATTGGCAAAGGTTTACAGGAAGCGCCCAATGAATTTATACTCATCGATACCAGTTGGTTCATATGACAACATTCCATCTCTTCTGGTGAGATGTTGGATATAATGAAATCAATCCCTCTTTATGCAGTGATTTATTTTTGGGGGTAACAAAAATTTTGTAACTTCAAGTAATTTTGCTTTGAGCGGGGGTATTTGTTTTTACCAAAATTTGCAAGAGCATTGTAAGGGGTAAATTTTGAAAGTTACCTGGAATTTGACTAGAGCCAAGTGCAAAGCTCAGTAATTTTTCTCCTGCTTCAACGACTATACGAGGGTCAAGGCCAAGCCCTGATAGATCATTTTTTTGTGTGATGTGTGTGGTGTGTTGTTCATCTTGATATCTTTTGTTTGATTCTTTTTGGTGCGAAGAATCAACACTACAATGTCGAAGTTAATTAATTTGTTTTCTGACTCCAATAAACTTGAAGGCACAAAATCATACAAGACATGGAAACGTCTCATTGAAAGTAGTTTCATTTATAATGAAATTTGGCATGATATATGTAATGAAGATACTAAGCCAAATAAACCTATGGATGCAGCCACACTAGCAAAACGGGAAATTAAAAATTCCAAAGCATTAGAACTCATCAAATCTTTAGTTAATGATGAGATGTATGTCCACATTGAAAATACTACTGATGCATGGTCTGCTTTGAAATTTTTTAAGGATCTATTTGATACTCAGCCTGAATCAAAGAAAGTTGATCTTCAATTAAAGTTTCTCCAACAGAAATTGACTGAAGGAGGCGATGTACATGAATATATTTCCAGACTTAAGAACATTAAGCAAGAAATACTAAATGTTGGTTTTCAAGCAGTAGATGATAGTTTCATGACCACAATTTTAATTGTTGGATTGCCTTCTTCCTATACACATTTTTTGGAAACTTTACAAGTAACTGGAAAGTTAGACAAGCTTACATTTTATGAGCTAAGTGAAATGTTATCTCAACACAACAAAACTTTTGGAAAGAAAAATCAAGTTGGGGAAGATGTTTTTTTCACAGAAGCCAACACAAGTAAATCTTCAACTGACAGTTCTAGAAGCAGAGGAAGAGGACATTTTGTACAAGGTTGTGGTCAAAGCCAAAGTAGAGAAAACAATTTTGCAGACAGGAGCAATTTTCAAGGAAGATGAAATAGTCAAAGCAGAGGCTATTTTCAAAGAAGATTAAACAATCAAGGAAGAGGGTATTTTCAAGGAAGAGGAAATAGTCAAGGTATAGGCTATTTTCAAGGAAACAGTCAAGGTAGAGGACAAACTCCAAGGCAGAGGAAAAAATTCAGGTAGAGGAAGAGATTTAAGTCAAATTGTTTGTAGAAGATGTAACAAAGCTGGTCATTATGTAGAATATTGTTGAACTTCCATTGATAAAATTTCCAAGTTTCATCAAAACACAACATAGTTTGCAAATGATCGAGATGATGATGGTTCATAATATGTCTTTACCTCATCTTCAACATTACATATTTCCACCGATTTTCAAAGTGATTATGAAGATGCTTGGATTCTAGATTCAGGAGCATCTCAACACATGACTTTCAAACGTGACTTCTTTTGGAATTTTCAAGAATGCCATCTTAATTCCGTCTTTCTTGGAGATAATACCAAACATACTCCTTATGGAATAGGTGTAGTTAAATTTTATTTACCTGATATTGGAGAAATAATGATTTCAAATATATGGTATGTACCAACCTTTAAAAAGAATTTGTTTTCTTTAGTCACGATTCGACAAGCAGAACATCAGGTGATTATGGAAGATGGCTTAATTAAGATCAATTCAGTCAAACAGAATATGAAAATAGTGATGACATGTTATGAAGATGGAAAACTGTTAAGGATGAAAGGGACAATTATTCCAAGGCATTCTGATTTTGCAGGAGCAGCAAGTACAAGTATTTCACCTATAAGATTGTGGCATGTGAGATATGGACAACTCAACTTTGAAAGTCTCTCTCAATTGCAAAAACAAGGGATGGTTAAGGGACTTCCAACTTTCAAAAAGGAAAATGAAAGATGTGAAGCTTGCATTTATGGAAAACAAAGTCGAGAGAGTTTTCCAACAAGTTCATGGTGTGCAATTAGGTGGTTGCAACTAGTTCACAATGATGTTTGTGGACCACTACAGACTTCTTTAGGTGGTTGCAAATATTTTTTACTCTTTATTGATGATTTCAGTAGAATGACTTGGGTTTACTTCTTGAAGCAAAAGTCAGAAGCATTTGAAAAGTTTAAGATTTTTCGTCAACTTGTTGAAAACGAAGTTAAAGAAAAGATAGGCACTCTTAGGACAGATAATGGAGGGGAATTCACTTCTAATGAACTGAAAACGTATTGCGCATACAATGGAATAATAAGAAATATTACAAATGTATACACTCCTCAGCAAAATGGAGTTGTAGAAAGAATGAATCGCACCTTGTTAGGAATGGCAAGATCCATGTTAACCTTTAAAAAGTTAAGTCCTACATATTGGGCAGAAGCAATCCATAAAACTATCTACTTAAGGAATAGATATCCAATTGCTTCTTTGGACAGAATCACACCTTATGAAGCATGGTTTGGTTTCAAACCTCGAGTTAAGAATCTTAGAGTTTTTGGATCAGTATGTTATGCCTTAGTTCTGAAAGAAAAAACAACTAAGCTTGACTCAAGAAGCTTAAAATGCACAATGATTGGGTATTCTGATGAGAAGAAAGGGTACCGAATTTTGTCCAATGGCAAATTTATTGTGATCATGGATGTAGTTTTTGATGAAACTGAAAGTAAGAGTGTTGAAGAAATAGAAAGTCTTCTTTAAAAGTTAGAAACTAAAGGCAATCAAAGAAAAGGAAAAATGCAAAGTCAACCAAATTCACATAATTGGTATGAACTTGATTTTCCTTCATCTAAAGATGATACATCCAGTCCATTTACTTCAAAAACATCATCTGGGTCTTCCAACAGTCCATCATTATCTCCTAGCAATGACAGTTCATCTGACAATGATTCTCCACCTCCAAAATATTCAACTGATCGACGAACATCAATTTACATTAATCCAATTTACAATAATGGTAATTAAGATTCCCAAACACGTGAACATCAACTACCAAAATGGGCAGTTTAACTTTTGAAATAGGTAAGGCCTACTAAGAAAAATAAAATAGGAACAAGGGGGTCCCACAACAGTGAAGGAAATTTTACCTTGGTATCAAATGGTTTTACTGAACCTTCCACATACAAAGAAGCAGTAAAACATAAAGAATGGCAACACGCTATGATTGAAGAGTATCAAGCATTAATTGATAACAACACTTGGAAACTTGTTGATTGTCCTACAAGTGTTAAACCCATCAAATGAAAATGGGTTTATAGAATTAAATACAACCAACATGGAGAAATTGACAAGTATAAAGAACGACTTGTAGCTAAAGGTTTTGCGCAACAAGAAGGCATTGATTATGAGGAAAACTTTTGCACCTACAACTAAATGGAATACCATTCGATTAACACTTGCATTGGCCGCTCATAAAGGTTGGAAATTTCATCAAATGGATGTATAAAGTGCTTATCTCAATGGAGACTTACAGGAAGATGTATATATGAAACAACCACTAGGTTTTGAAATTGAAGGGCAGGAACATAAAGTCTGAAAATTAATTAAGGCTTTATATGGGTTAAAGCAAGCTCCTTGAGCTTGGTATACCAAAATGGATGAATACCTTATGAAAGTTGATTTTCAATGAAGTGAATCTGATGATACTTTGTATATCCATCAATAGGGTCCATATATGGTGATTCTTGTTATGTATGTAGATGATTTCATCATTACGGGAAACAATGATGATCATATTGCACAGGTGAAAAAGGAGTTACATGCAAGTTTTAAGATGACCGATTTGGGACTACTTCAGTACTATCTTGGAATTGAAGTATTTCAACTTCCACATCATATTTTCATTTCTCAGAGTAAGTATGCAGCATAAATTCTTCAGCAATTTGGAATGCAGGATTGCAAACCATCTCTTACCCCTATGGAACAACACTTAAAACTTTCAAAATTTGAAGGGGGGGAAATGGTAGACACCACTACTTATAGACAATTAATTGGCATCTTGATTTATTTGAAAAACACTCGACCAGATCTACCTTATGCAGTCAGTATTATTTCACGCTTTATGTAGCAACCATGGGACAACCACTGGAATGCAGCCAAAAGAGTTCTTTGATATATCGAAGGAACAAAATATTTTGGTCTTCTTTACAAAAAGACTAAAATTTTTGTACTTGGTGGTTTTTCAGATGCCGACTTTGCTGGAAGTATTGATGATCGAACATCAACATCAAGTTATTTAATGAACATGAGTTTAGCAGCAGTGTCTTGGAGTTGTAAGAAACAATATACAATGGCCACTTCTTCAGCAGAAGCAAAATACATCTCAACATGGGAAGCAACATGTGAAATTGTTTGGTTACGCAGAGTTTTGCAAGACTTGGGCATTTCTCAAGCAGAAGCTACATCATTATTCATCGACAGCCAATCAACCATTAAGCTCGCCAAGAATCCAGTCTTTCATTCAAAGACAAAGCACGTGGACACGAAGTATCATCATATCAGATCACTCATTGCAAAGGATGTCATCAAGCCAATTTATTGTCCTTCAGAAGATCAGATCTCCGACATTTTGTGAAACCTCTTGGTAGAATAAAATTTACTAATTTCAGGGATGAACTTGGTATCTATTGTAATGTATCTTTGGATCATAGGGGGGAATGTTAGATGATCCAAAATACAAATATCATAGTTTAAAAAGTTAGGATAAAATAATTATTAATTTAGAATATTAAATTAATAATCTAGAATATTTGATTAATAAATGGATACATTTAGAAATAGAGTATTGCTATGAAAGATATGACTCTAGAAAGGTGTTGTATCTTAGGCTCTAAATTAGGAGTTTAGTTAGAAGATTGTTAAGATAGAATTTATTGTAAAATGACACTTGTTTATTTAATAAGTGATCCATAACTAGAGTTTGTTAGGACATTTAGCTTATATATATCTCATTACAAGAGAGTTGAGGTGTTCGGGTGTAAACTCTTGCAAATTCTCATATGTAATTTATTTTCCTATTTAATAAAAGTGTGTGTCTGAGGACACTTCTGCCATTATTGGGGCTCCCCAATGTGACACACTTGGGTGTATATACCTCTTCTTCACAATTTCTTCAAGCTGCATTTGCAACTCCTTCAATTCTAGTGTGGCCATTATGTAAGGTGTCTTAGATATTGGGGTAGCTCCTGACACCAAATCAATAGAGAAATCAATGTCTCTTTTTGGTGGAAATCCTGGGATTTCCCCAAATACATATTCAAAATCCCTCAAGACTAGATTGGTATTTAATACTTGCCACTTTATCTCTAGCTTCCTCTTCCATATGGGTTGAAATGTTTTGACACCCTATGGGATGGTTATCAACTTACCTTCCACTTCAATCATGGGGGATTGATATTCTTCTTGCTTGTTGTCCAAGGATGCATAAATCCTTGGCATTCTTCCTATCATGTATTCAATTGTTTCATCCTCCTGAATGTAGTGGAAATTCCTCATTCTTTCTCCTTTGTGAAGGAAGTCCCTATTGATCCAGATGGATCTCAGTGGCCATCCACCTTTTCCATTGAATCGCCATTTTGAGCCTATGGTTTTGATAAACCATGATATTCACCCTTTTGATGGGGAATGGAATGTAATGTCATATTCATTTGTTAATTACATACATCATTTAATGATTTCCTAGTGGTCTTATGTACATGCTTACAACTTAATGTTAATGCACTGGATCCCATTAGAACTTCGCACTTAAGCGCGCTTAGGCTATAGTAGTACTGGGATGGGTGACCGCTTGGGAAGTCCTAGTGTTTTACATGCCTATGGAATTTTATAAACTTAGTCCAATTTATCCCACATGCATCATGGGAATTGTTCTCCTCTCACTCTCTCATATACAATTGAGGTGAAGGAGGCCCTTTAAGCATGCAATGGAGTGTGATGTAAAGCTTGTTGCAGATGAAGTGTAGCCAACATATCTTTCTTTTCAAAGATAAGCTACCCCTTTCTGCCGGTTTTTGTTCTACAATGTTTTTCTCTGTTATTCATTAATAGAAGTTGGGTTTCACTATATTTCTGTGTTTCTTGCAATATCTATGTGTATTTACTTTTTGTATATATGTTATATTTCTATATTCATGTCATTCTCAAAATAATCTAGATCAGTGGTATCAAAGAAGTCTGCTCCTTGTCATTTCTCAGAGCAGGTCCCTGATGAGGTCAGGGTATAGAGATTTGGGTCTCGAGCTAGTTTCGCTTGAGGACAACTAGTCTCGCTATCCCTTCAAGATGATAGAGTATGAGATCCTTTCAAGATGATAGAGTAGGAGATCCTTTCAAGATGTTGCTCGAGGAAGCCCTCATGCGACAAGGGAACAAGATGATGGAAAACTTCACTTAGATCCTTTGAAGACTACCTATGGCGACAACCGAGGCATCTTCGACAAACAACCATTTCACAAGTGTGACGCCCTTCAAGGTACAAGTCAATTTTTATATCCTCTTATTTGAAGGTCAGATAGATGCATATGCTCTAGAAAAATGGTTGAATATGCTAGAAGGTTATTACTCTATCCAAAAAAAAATTGACAGTGAAAAGATCACCTTCATGCTCCTTAAATCCCTTCCCTATGTCAGAGCTTGGTGGGAAGGTTACTGGGAGAGGTACACCGCAGATGAATCTACACTATTTTGGAGAGAACCCACTTAGGCGACCTTTGTAGATGACCTAAATGAGGAGTTCTACCATGTTGGAAACTATGATGAGCAATACATGAGATGGACAACTCTGCGTCAGAAAAGAGACCAGACGGTGCCGGAGTACACCAACATATTTCATACCTTGCGCACAAAACTGGGTATCAAAGACTCTGAGCGACACTTGGTTTTGAAGTATCAAAATGGTCTACACAGGTACATCCAAAAAAAATGGATTTCTTGGACATCTCCTCACTGGGAACTGCGTATCGATATGCAATCAAAATTGAGCAAAAATTCAAGCAGCAGAGTAAGTGAGAGAAACATGGACAGAGAAAGGAAGGCCAACCTCAAGAGAGACAATCCCATATGCAGACAAATAAGGGTAACAGGAAGTCTAAGAAAGACACAAAAAAGTGGTGTGAGTTCCACAAAAACCCTTGGCACAAAACTGATGAATGTCACTCAATATAATCATTGTTGGCCGAGCTCAAAGACAAAGAGCCGAACCCTGACTTGGACTCTGATTCATAAAATAATAAAAGGAGACAAATCATTGATGCATAAGCCACTGCTACTGTCACAACTGCAACAATCCAACTAGAAGAGGATTATGAGGAGGGGGAGCACCTCTTCCATTCATAGATGTGAGTGAAGGGGATCCCACTGCATTTTATTGTTGATAGCGGAAGCCAAAAGAACATCATCTCAGCATAGGTTGTCAAGGAGTGAGTTGGATTTTCCAACAACACCACACCCGTAGCCATACAACATCGGGTGGCTTCACTAGGGTCAAGATCTTCATGTCAGACAATAGTGTCTCTTGTCTTGCGGCATCAATCCATTCAAGGATGAGGTATTGTGTGATGTTTCCCCACTGGAATTCTGTGATGTTCTATTAGACTAGCCATATATGTGGAGGCTTCATGATTTTTATGAGTCTCAATCCCATAGCATCATTGTTACTTCGTGGGTCAACTATACAAGATACCATAGGTAGTTCCAACTATTGTCCCACCAAAACAATGCCACAAAGTAATCTCTCATACTGCAAAGTTTAGCCTATTCACAATTCAATAAGAAGGTGAAAAAAAGGACACTGCAACCACTGCAACCTCAAACCAAGACCTTTCTATCCAACATAAGCATATTGACAAGATTGTAGAATATTACCGATATGTTCTTGTTGCACCTATGGGGGTGCCTCCACATTTCCCAATCAAGCAAGGTTATAACATAACCCTTCATACTCTTCATGCTGCATATTCAACGATAGAGTCCTCCCACACTTAGGTAGATCATGCAACTAGATTGGTTGAACGGATCCAACCTCTCCAGCAACAAGTTCGTGTCAGCCTTCAACAAACTAAGCATGAAAGCTTCTTCAACAAGGCAAGCAACATACCAAGCTTTAGATTTAGTAGAAGTCTCCCCATATCCCAAGGGAACTTGATGCAATGGGAACCATTTCTTCCTAAGGGGGGAGGAATGATCTAGATGGATCTCAGCGGCCATCCACCTTTTCCACTGAATCACCATTTTTATCCCGTGGTTTTGATAAACCATGATATTCACCCTTTTGATGGGGAATGGAATGTAATTCCATATTCATTTGTTAATTACAAACATCATTTAATGGTTTCCTAGTGGTATTATGTACATTCCTACAACATAGCATTAATGCACCGGATCCCATTATAACTCCACAGTTAAATGTTCTCAGGCTAGATTAGTACTGGGATGGGTGACCGCTTGGAAATTCCTAGTGTTTTACATGCCTATGGAATTTTATAAACTTAGTCCAATTTATCCCAAATGCATCATGGGAATTGTTCTCCTCTCACTCTCTCATATATAATTGAGGTGAAGGAGGCCCTTTAAGCATGTAATGGACTGTGATGTAAATCTTATTGTGAATGAAGCATAACCAACATATCTTTCTTTTCAGACATAAGCTACCCCATTCTACCAGTTTGTGTTCTACAATGTTTTTCTCTCTTATTCATTAATAGAAGTTGGGTTTCACTTTGTTTTCATGTTTCTTGCAAGATCTTTGTGTATATCATTTTTGTATCTCTACTATATTTATGTCTTCATGTCATTCTCAAAATAATCTGGATCAGTCTTATACAAGTGATTTCCCTCACATCCCCAACCTTGTACAGGTTGTTGCCTTGGCCTTTTCCCAAATGAATCTGCCATCCCATGCTCATTTTGGGTTGATTGTCTTAGGTAATTTTCTTGTGATTTGTTCTTGAAAAAGGGTGGCTTAAAACCTTTTTTCCTTTGATCCCTCTTTCCTTTCATCTTGTCATTCCAAGATTTTTGGAAGACTGGCCTCCCTATACTCTACTCATAAAGATGATTTTCTCTTCTTATGGTATCCTCCAAATTCTTGGGGTTATCATATTGTATCTTATCATTATAGAAAGAGGGTAACCCACTCCAAAACCTTTGGATTTTGAACTTCTTATCCTTTATGAATCCCACATATTTCAACTACTCAAAGAAACTCTTCTCATACTCATCCCTTATCATGCTTCCCAACTTGAGTTCAAATAACTCTTTCATCTTCCTTTCATAGTAATGCTCGAACATATATTTCTCTTGGAAATATTCTTTGAAATACCTCCACAAGACCCTCTTCTCATCTAGCGATTTGGCTTGCTTAAGTCATTCCCACCACATAACTTCCTTTCCCTGCTAGTGCTAGGTTGTGATTCTTGTTTCTACCCTGAAGGGATAAACATGCAACTGGAAATACTTCATTTCCAATAGCTAAGCCTCGACCTATTTCCCCTTCCTATGCTTACCATTGAAAGTTGGTGGCTTGATTTTCCTGAGTTCACCTTGCAAGATGTCTGCCTTAGGCCTTCTCCTCTGCCTCCTAACAAGAGACACACTTGGGATGCTTCCTGGACCTAACTTGCATGAGATATCCTAGTGGATATTCTCAGGGAATGATGGCACCTGCTCATGCTTCTTGATTTCCTATCTTTCATGTGATCATCCCTTCTACTATGGGATCTGGATGCTGTCACTTGTCTAGCACTAGATTCTTTCTTTATACCAAAGTATTTATTGGCTTGCCTTTGCAGCATGTTCAGACTTTGAAGTGTCTCTTATTCAGCCTTCATAATCCTTTCATTACCTCCCCTATATCTCTGCACTTCCCTATGCATTCTTCTCATAGTTACAGGTTCCTACTTGCCTCTTCTTCCACTAGAATCTGTCTCAACATTTCCCATGTCAACATGTAGACCTATGACCTCTTCCTGATGGTTGTAGGACCCTTGGGAATCCTCCATAACTTTGGTTCTCATATAGAAACCAAAATTCCTTCCTGTACCTCTAAATTATGCAAGAAAATGTGCGTGCAAATACATTTTTGTTAGACAAAAATATATACATACATAATTCTTTAAAAGAATGCATAAGGTTTTTTGCTCTTTAATGCCACCAATCACCTTATTTTATGTTGACTATAACTTATACTACTTGGATCAATTTTATAGGTTGATATATCGATTATCCTCCTTAATTCCTTTCCAATGATTATTCATTTTCCCAAAACCAAGTTCTAAGATGAAAGTTATGGTCTTCAAAAGTTTTGACTATTCCCATTTTCAACCCTGTATTGCTACATGTGTCTTCTTCCTCTTCTTGCACATTTTCAGGTACCTAGATTCCAAATATGACTCCATGGTTGTCTTCTATGTTCCATGATATTTCCATATACTACTCTTGGACAACAAAATGACTTCAAAGAAAGAAGTTATCCCCTCTGGAAGTAAACCTGTGCCCAAATTGTATCTTTAACTATTTCAATTGTATATTTCTCATACGAGCTTATTTTTTCCTCTTAGAATAGCTTGTTGGAAAGCTCTCCTCAAGCTATTTTATTTAATATGCAAAGAAACTATTTATCAAGGGTACACCTTGTTCTTGCAAAACTTAACTGCCTAAAAACGTTGTTTAGGGCCTAAAAAATGCCTCACAATATAGTGACATGCAAAAGCATTATCATTTTCTAAAAAACATTGACTAGTAATTGTTGACATGGTTGTTGATGTGGCATTATAGGTTCACATGACACCTTGGGGTGATGCCAAATCAATCCCTTGGCCACTCTGGCCCTGCCCTGTCATCCTTCATCATCTTCCTCTTTACCTTCCCTCTCTTTTACCTTTATGCCGAGCTTTATAATTAATAAAATATTTTTATTTACGGGCCCACCCGTGTGGACTTCCCACCTAGCACACATCTGACCTCGGAAGAGACAAGGGTCCCACCTCATCTTCCAGACCTCCACCTAAAACCATTTAATTAGCCTTGGGGATGGTTAGGTCCCGCACTTTTTCTCTACACACGAACTTGCATTCCCCGGTCAAATGACTAAGATGATCAGGGGAGATCAATGACAAATGATCCATTTTACATCGCCAACATGCTTGAGGGTTAAAAACTCATCCATGACACGACACATGAAATTGCATTCCATGATCGGAAAACGAAGATGATCAGGGAAGATCAATGATGAATGATCCATTTCACATCACCAACATACTTGAGGGTTAATACCCCCTCCACGATGTGACACCATAAAAACACCTTGATACATGGCATGCTTTCATTGGTTTTGCATTGAAAAATGCCTTTGGAAAACTACTTTGTGAGCAATGTGATATCACTTATGGTATCTCACTGCCCTATTCACATGGCTCCCACATCACTCACCGAGCCTGCCACCACACACTGTAGGACCTACCACCGTGGCCTGCCACCCCACCACCATGGCTTGCCACTATGGACGTTTTCAAAATGTCCACCACGGTCACCATGAAACTATGAAATTAAGCTTATAATGGCCAATTTTAGCCCTGTGCATGTCATTTCAACCTATACACTCGATATTCGACACTCCTGTATTGATTTCTCAACATATTTCACTTCAAAAATAGGGGATTTTGCCCAATTTTACTGAATTTTACCTTGGCTTCTCTGTAATGTCCAAATCCGACCAATTACAGGCCCAAACATGTTCAAAAAGAGGTTAAAATTGGGGATTCTAACCCCTGAGCTCATTTTCCTCAAATTCCTCATGAATTTTACCCTAATTTAATTTGAGTATTTTTGACAAATAATTTGCAGACATCCTTTCATATTTAATTATGAAAATTTAGCTTCTGCATGCTTAGTCTAGCCCATGCAGGGTCAATGCTGAACCTATGTCTCTGATACCAATATGTAACATCCCCTAGCTTAATTGAGGAACATCACTTGTGTAAAATACATATAAATTCAAAAAATTTCTACTAATTAAATTCTTGTATCTTACCAGCTACAAATTATACACACATATAACCACTTTTAAATACCCATAATTAAATGCATCGACAACATTATTTTTTTTTTGTCACTGGTAGAATCAACAACTAGTCGAGCACATACTCATGTGACACATGGTCATGTTATCCAAATGCTACCACTATAACCTCTAGGCATGCCAACACATCCTCTCATGCGATACACAAGGTAAGTCAAGGGTTTCAAACCGATGACTTCACATAACAAAGTTCCTTAACAATACACTCCATCATCGAATGTTCTACACCCTAGGAGATACAACATTCTAAATGAACATGGAGAAAGCTAATAAATTATCTACAACAACACATAAAACTATTCTCATACACAAGGTAAAAGAAAACCATAAAAATCATAAGAAAACTTAGAAAATAGATAAACCCTTATTTTTTTTAAATGTTTGTGCAAACAACTACTTGGGAAGGACGTTCCACCTAACCATAAACTTGTTGTTCCAAATATCAACAACAAATCACCCCCGATCTAGGGCCAGGAATCCACAAAAGAAGGTTTCCTCTCACAATCCACTCACAACTAAATATCCCACAACCCATTGGTATAAATCCTGTAACTATCCCAAATTTCATCTAGATATCTTCCTCTTGACCTACCCAACCTAAGGAATGTACCTGTTCACTGGTCTTAGTCCATTGAGAGTCCCATTCATTTATCAGGGTCTCTCTAGCACAAGTAACCATGAATATCTCTACTGAGAACTTAAGGGAACTCACTACCAGGAAAACTACTAACAAATAACAACAAACACTTGTCGTTACAGTGCAAATCCCATAGGAGTTCACTCTTTGGTCTTGACAACCTGGCTCTTCAGTATTTAGCTCCAAATAGCTCCAAAAACACTCTAACATGCTCCATAATTCACCCATGCTTCTTGCTCTATCTCTCAAGATCTTGTTTTTGTTGCTCTCTGCTTGTTGTTCATGCCAAACATGAATGTGAAAAAAACTCATGTTCTCCCCATACCAATTTCCTCTATTTTCCCAAGACAGTTGACTGTTCACTCTACTCAATGTTCACTATACTTCACCCCCATGCTTCCCAATAACTATGGGATGTGACTCTCACACCCACCCTATTACATGAGTTTAATGATTAGGCTCTCATACACTCAAACAAAAATATAAGTTATCCCCAATTATAATAAAATTTAGGAAAATGGGTTGAATTGATACCCATAAATCATTTCCCCCTTGGACCCCTCTTAGACACTCTCTTCTCTTGTGGAAATCTTGGCCTGCATCTCTATTCATATTCCCCAACAACTGACATCACATTTTATTTATTAAAATTCAGAAAATACATTTCACGTATTACATCGCTTGGCCATAGCCATATTCATATCTACATTATGCATTAATTAAAATATCTATTATAGTGGGGATGTTACAACCACAAACAAAGAAAATAGTCAACACACATGTACATCTTAGTATGAATTGCACATGCAAATTTTGCTTATAAATAATGGAGGAATCCATCTCCAATAAATTGGTTGGTTGTATTGATAAAGTGATAAAAATTACAAGTA
>ML780626.1:530834-541953 GCA_009831015.1 Picea engelmannii
ATATATATATATATATATATATATATATATATATATATATATATATATATATATATATATATATATATATATATATATATATGAAAAACCATAACTTAAGTCTTAAGTCACTCCTAAAAGTGGTAATTCCCTTATAATATAAAATTTCTCTTTTACAAATATTAAAATTCAATACTATAAAGGACTACGACTAGAACGTGATTACAAAATCATAACATAATAAGGTGTTGTGGTTAAGTACACAATTCAAAGACAAATTCTACCATTATTGTAAGGAGCAACACCAACATAATACCTATGACAAAATTTTAGTAAGACAATAGATGCCTACATGTAAGAATTCAAACACTATACCATTTGGTTTAAGAATGAATATGAAGAATCTAATTTGGTCACTAAGTTGATTGAGACCAAGATGATTATTTATCACACCAATTCAAAAGGATATTGAGATATTTGATGTACACACTATAAAATACATGTGTCACAAAGAAAATTTAACAAAATCTTAGAATAGTTGATTCCGAATAGACTTGTTGGCGCTAATTCTAATCAAGGAGAGAAGAAAATTGAAAAATATGGTGCACTAAATAATCCACTAAGTGTAACCACATAACATGATACTAAATCCAAGTTGCCAAAAGATGATCAAATCATCTCACCAAAGAAGAAGAATGCCCCTTTATACAATTATTATAAGCACAAAAGACATTTGAAATAATATTGTTGGAGATTGCATCCAAAGAAGCAATAGAAGTTTACGTAGCCAACAAGGAGAGAACTAACTATCAATACCCAAATCTAAAATCATAGGTATTTCCATGATGTTAACAACCCATTTTGATTTCTTACCATAGAAGAAACTAATCCATTGAGATTCAAATAAAGGAATGTTGGGGCTAAATATATGCACTATTAATTCCCACATTTAATTATCAACCGAGGCTCGTAAGCTTTGAGGTGCAGGCTCAGGAAACATAGGATCAGAGCCTAGTCTAACCTAATCTAAAGTCGGCAAAAAAATCTTCAAACCCACACTGCAGGAAATTAACACTAAGGATTCATCACTGGGACGTAGGAATAAATTTGTGCTATAAAGGCTTAGATCATAGTCTTTCAGGCACTCGGGGTGATGTTCATGTGATTAATCATGAGTATCCTACTTAAGTCTTGTGTCCTTCAATGATTATTTCCTATAGCGAATCCACACTTAAATACAATAAAAGAAACAAACAAACGGAAATAAGATTCACGATAGAAACTAACACCTTAGGAAGAATTCCAACGCGGGAAGGCCATATCTCACGAGTTAGACCTTTAATCTTTCTATTGGTGATTGAAACTATGTGAAGGTAAAGTGCAAGGAATCCAAAGGTATCGGAAAAAAAATTAAGTGCGAGAAACTCAAAATCATCAAACTCAATCAACACCTAAGATTCACTTAATCAACTCAATTTATGAAATTTATAAAAGAAATTATAATGCAAAATCGTACCTGAAATATATAATGAAACCAAATATGTTGTAAATAGAGTACCCTCAACTTGACTTTCAAACCAAACCAAAATAGATTACTAAGCTTTATCAACTCAACTTGAAATCTGAAGGCTAATAATTAAACTCGTAAGACAAACCACTCATACAAACTGAGTACTCAATCAAATAATATGTAAAACAAAGTACTAACTCTTCAACCACACCCTTGAAATAATGACTTATCATAATACCCAATCACTCTAAAAACTCAGTCAAACTAGCTGTCAACCCTCCATGAAGTTTCCTTCTCAAAATTTTGATTTGTTCCAGTGTATATAAATGATAATCAATTCATTTATTGGCAATAAATACTTCTCTGTTTATAAGTATGTTGGAATGTTTCTCTTTGCTCAAACCCAATTATTTTGCCTCTTATTTAATGCACAACCAATTTGCAAATTAAAAATTAGATTTGGTTCTAGAATTTGTGTTGCAAGCTGATCTATAATCATTCCAATTCGATTCATATTTATCAGGGTTGTTTTTTGATTTTTCATTTCAGAATGCCTGAGACAGAGATTCATTGAGAGCTCTATGTTTTTTTATGAAGTCAGAGTTCTAACAGCTTACTTAAAATCCTCAGAGTAATGAAATCAAACCTGTGATCTCAATGTGCTGAAGTGTAATGAAAATAATCAAATCATCACGTGAGAAACTTATGGTTTATCTTTGTATTAACTAACTATGAAAATCTCATACTCTGTTTCATGGAAACACTTCTCAATGGTTATGGGTTGTGATCAATGGTTATAGATGAAACAATAACACACACACTGAAATCTGAGTGTTTGTTAAACATGAATTCATAAAATGAAATTGAAATTACAATCAAGCATGATCTATAAAAAAAATCAAATTACACATGAACAAAAAATTAAAAAATGTAAATGAAATAAAATCTAACTATTAAATAAATGAAACATGGCAACACTTACTCACTCCGAGGGGCCCTTTCCAGGTGGTGAGTACTGCTTGAAAGAAATCAGATCACTCGAATGCTTGGAACCATGCATAGGAGCAATAACTCTTTCATTTCATCAAATACAAAAATTACAAAAGGGAAGATCACTCTCACAATATCATTCTGACCTTAACTATCAATGAATGTCCCATAATGATAATTTGATTTCTCATAGTCCTATGAGGCTTATTTATACATGAAAAATCATTGAGAAGTGGATGGGACCGAATCCCAATGCTCAGATTTCAAACTTAAAATTTTAGATAAAATCCTCAAAAATCTGGGTTTTATTGCAATTTGGGCAGATTCGAGTTATGGATCCACCCATATATTCCCAGCCAATTCAAAATTTACAAAACAATTTATGGGTTCTGTAGCTGGATGATATTTCTAAAAACCCATTTTTCAGTGTTGCAAGATATACTCCCATGTGTATGTAAATCGAAGTGCAAGTTGGTAGTTTGAGTTTTGTTGCTAATTTTGGCAGAATCATTCCCCCTGAGCTGGAGATCCACACGTGCGATCTGAGTGAATTATGACTCACATGTCCGCATGAAAACATCATTCTAGACAAAACCCATGTACTCGATTTTCCTCTATAAGCTTTCCAAAATTCTGAATTATTTCTAGTACTGGATTAACATAGTTGGTACCGGATTATAACAGTTAGTACCAGAATCTTGTAGGAAGGGGTTTAGTACCAGATGAACATAGTCACGACTATGGGTACCTGACCAAAATGATGGTAGTATCGGATGGATCTATTACTGGAATAGGCACAATCTGGTACCAAAAGAAGCATAAAGATGGTACCGAAAGAGGCAGAAAACTGGTACCGGAAGAGGCAGAGAGCTGGTACCAGATAAGCGCAAAGGTAGTATCGGATCACTGTAGAGTATTGGATGACATAGAGTGTGGGTACTAGATGACTGTGCAGGTACCAGATGACTGTGTAGGTACCGGTTGACTATAGAACCCTCTGGTACCGGATGACTTGGATTACCGAATGACCTGCAATGAGGGTACCGGAACATGGAAGATGCATATACCGGAACCTGAACAATAAAAAACATGCTGCTTGGACATAGAAACATAGGATTAAACCATCATCGACAAAACTATTGTATAATCATCCTTTTAATCATTAAAAATATAAAAATTTTGTATTAACCACATAGGATGAATAACAAGAGATAATGGAGGTTTATGGTGTAATTAGCGATATATTATTGACAAAATGCAGGGAGAAGGTGTAATGACAGGTGTATTTGTATGACGAAAAGTATGAAAAAACTGGAGCTCAACAGACCTCCAAACCCAAGGATTTGCATGTCCTCATGCAAAACAAGGTGAAGAACTTATGATACTCTGCTTATAGATTTATGTGACATTGTTTCTTTTGTGTAGGTATTAGTTATTGTGGAATGACACTTTGGAAACTATCACAGATTGAATTTCAAACAAAAAAAACAAAATTATCATAAAAATGGAGGACAAGCAGTGGATGGGGTATCATAATGATGGTGAATGGTGTGCATATGGAGAATGGTTTATAAAATGTTGGTGATGGTAGCCGTATGAACTTGGACATCAATTTTAAAACCAATATTTATTTTGTGGTTCTTTGCTTGGATATGCAACAATGACTTCATCTTCTTTGAGATGACTTAAGAATGCTTTATGATGTATGAAGAGAAGACACTATAGATGTTTCTTTTTATTTGTATACCACACATTTCCTTTTCATTACTTGGTCTTATCATCAAAGTATATTGTTCATTACGACAAGTGGAGTGAAGATGGAGGGTTTATTGAGTAGTTGTGATAATGCATAGTGGAGTGTGGAGTGGGTAATAGTGGTTATGCATCATGTTTTCCAAGTTCTTAGTAAATTAAAAAGATTTGTACCAGTTTTACCTCAAGTTACCCTTGCTTTGAATTCTAATGCATGTTGAAGTGGAAACTAGCAGAACATGATGAAATGTTTGCAGAATCATGATGTAGACTATTGAAATTTGAATATGAAGTGGAGAAAGGCTGTGAACTGATGTATATCTAAGAGAGAGCGTTGATCAATGTTGATCTACTAAGATTCCTTATGTCTCTCTCTCCCCTACGCCTACTGCTTTGCATGCCCTCATGCAAACTCTTATTAGCATACCCAATTGTTGCAAGATGAAAGAGGACTATGTGCAACCGATGCATGTTGACAAAGGGAGGGAAATGAAGTATGCCAAAGCTAAAAGCTGCTGAAAATATCCTGCAAAAAGTACCCTTGAAAAATATTTAAATTTATGTACTGTTGGTACAAGCACCTACCGGTTTCTGTACCAGCAGTACCAGAACAAAAAAATCTAAAAGAAATTAAACCAATACTGTTATTATGAGAGAAGAAATATACATTGATGCCATGCTTAAAGAAACAACCAAAAATTAAACTTTATTCATGCTTGTAAATTCAGAAATGAAATTTATTTTAAAATATTACAAGCATAAAGGATTTTTCTAAATTACTTATTATATACAATTTCTTCAATCATTAACAGTTGTATGCTCAAGAAACTATGTGAATTATGATGGGGGATTTTTCCTTTCATCCTTGAACATGAAAACATGAGGAGATAAGTGGTCTTTGATAAATGAGAAACCGATAGGAAACCAGTGATCCCTGTTTAATTTCTCAAAGAATCTATGTCATTCAAGTGATATTGATAAAGTTCGCATTTGAGTTTAATAGACTCCTACACTTATGGGTCCCACCTCTAGGACAATGACATCCTAGGTATGAATGATAGGGTCTTAAGATCATCTTACAGACATTCTCAAATGGCAATTAGATGAGGTTCATTAGCCTTTTCTTCAACCACGCATGCTTCTTCTTAACGATTTACACAAGTATATTGTTCATACGGACAAATATAGATTAGGCATAATGAAATACATCAAAATCAAAACCCATTGCCAACAAGCTTGTTCAGTACTCTAATGGGGTAATTTGACATCTAAGAAATATGCTTCCCAGGCAGAATGCCCCATTTCCCACGAGCTTGCTCAGTACCCTGATGGGTTTGCATATTTATACCACTGACTGGTACCCACTACCAGCAGAGCTGTTCAATATCCCGATGGGTTAGCCTCTTACACCTATTTTCCATCAAAGGCTCTTGTCCCAATCTTTACCCTTAAGATAAAATTTATAGATTTCTTTCGCATGGGTAAATGGGGGAGCATCTTTGAAAACCTTTTTACAGGATGAGATGGTATTGAGTTGGAAGATATTTTATAGATTGCCCATAAAAGATTGTTCGTATGAAAAATAGACTTATGTATCGAGATTAGTCGAAATATTTATCATGGTCAAACTTACTTAATGTGTGGTGGATGAGGCCATGAGAGAATGACCTAAAGGTGCCTCTAGTCCCCAATTTCATCTTCTCCATATAAGATTGTGTTCCCTCACAAGTAGAAGTTTTATTCACTCTCCTGCTACTATTTGATAAGAATGCTTGATTAACAAGTTCTGATATGAAACTAGGATGTACAAGTTACCTATGGGCATCATTATGCAGACCTTAAAGATTTTGTAAATCCCCATAATATTTTAAAGATTAGGCTTATGAGCAACTGTTACTATTAATAGTCAGAAATCTGTATGTAGTAAGAAGAAGAAATATCTTAAGTTGTTTTGGTTTTTGATGTTAGATCACCAATATTATCTTCATCTTATTTCATTTATTTGAAAAGAAACATGAAAATATGTTGCATTTATTTAGAACTAGGTTAACTAACATGCAACTTTTACTCTATCCTATCTAATAACAAGAAATTAAATTTCACGTGTAAGAATATTTCCAATGTAACCATGTGCATAACAAGTGTAGAAATACATTCATACTCGGGTTTGAAAGATAATCTTTAATGTATACCAGAATACGAAGAACCAACTACTTTGATGATAATGTGAAGTGTTGTTGAAGAAGAGAGTGGTGCTTCAATCTTGTTGTTGTCTGGAACCAATGTTCAATGTAATCTTCATGTTCTTGGTTCACTTCCTCATTTATACCACTCTGCATGTCTTCCTCTATCATGCCACGCAGATCATCTCCTTTCGAATGGTTTGTCTCTTGGATGCATACTAAATCTGACGATATGCATGTCAAGAACTCCTTGATCTCAGGTTCTAGCCATTTATCTCCATTGAATGTGGTACCTGATTCTTTAGTATCTCCTATAGGTTGGAAAGAGTGATTACAAAAGGATTTTAGATCTTCTTGTTGATGTAGCATGGAACTCTTTTTCTTCTATCACTTCCGAAGAGGTAGGTAGGTTCTTGACTATTGTCAAGATTTGCTCTTCCTAAGAGGAAGAGATCCCAACTGCTGCTAGGATTTGAGAGAGTTTTGTTAAACTTTTGATCATCATTGAGTTCTTGTTGCTAGTTGATGGGTCCTGTTTCACACATGGATTAGTGTAGAGGGGGGTTCTTACAGTGCCCAAAAATGTTTTAAAAACCCTAAAGAAATAAAAAGAAGAAAACTAAAATAAAATGTAAGAAAACCAATTATATACTAGAAGCGCCACCATGCTACTAGGACCCTCCTGTCACCAAGTTATCTATTCACACAAGTTAGCTTATTTTTTCATATATATAAAAAATGGCTAATGCTAATAAAACACAAACTCTAACTACTAAAAGGAAGAGGAAAACCTAACTTTGGAGTAACCCCACTAAAGTGGATGCATGGGCTCTTCCCTCACATCTTATCGTCTTCTCTCCGCCCTTAGGTTGTCCTTAAAATCACACCACACTTGCATGAAAAGAAACACACTTGCATGAAAGGAACATTCAAGGCTTTGGAGAAACAAAAGCAACCTACCTATGCTTTAATCCATTTAGCACCTCCCCGACAATGACTCCAAAATGTTGGAGCTAAATATATGCACTATTAATTCCCACATTTAATTATCAACCGAGGCTCGTAAGATTCGAGGTGCAGGCACAGGAAACGCAGGATCAGAGCCTAGTCTAACCTAATCTAAAGTCGACAAAACAATCTTCAAACCCACACTGCAGGAAATTAACACTAAGGATTCATCACTAGGACGTAGGAATAACTTTGTGCTATAAAGGCTTAGATCACAGTCTTTCAGGCACTCGGGGTGGTGTTCATGTTATTAATCATGAGTAGCTTACTTAAGTCTTGTGTCCTTCAATGATTATTTCCTATAGAGAATCCACACTTAAATACAATAAAAGAAACAAGCAAACATAAATAAGATTTACGATAGAAACTAACACCTTAGGAAGAATTCCAATGCGGGAAGGCCATATCTCACGAGTTAGACCTTTAATCTTTCTATTGGTGATTGAAACTATGTGAAGGTAAAGTGCAAGGAATCCAAAGGTATGGGAAAAAAAATTAAGTGCGAGAAACTCAAAATCATCAAACTCAATCAACACCTAAGATTCACTTAATCAACTCAATTTATGAAATTTATAAAAGAAATTATAATGAAAACTGGTACTCGAATCCTATAATGAAACCAAATATTTGTAAACAGAGTACCCTCAACTTGACTTTCAAACCAAACCAAAATAGATTACTAAGCTTTATCAACTCAACTTGAAATCTGAAGGTTAGTAATTAAACTCGTAAGACAAACCACTCATACAAACTGAGTACTCAATCAAATAATATGTAAAACAAAGTACTAACTCTTCAACCAAACCCTTGAAATAATGACTTATCATAATACCCAATCACTCTAAAAACTCATTCAAACTAGCTGTCAACTCTCCATGAAGTTTCCTTCTCAAAATTTTGATTTGTTCGAGTGTGTATAAATGATAATCAATTCATTTATTGGCAATAAATACTTCTCTGTTTTTAAGTATGTTGGAATGTTTCTCTTTTCTCAAACCCAATTATTTTGCCTCTTATTTAATGCACAACCAATTTGCAAATTAAAAATTAGATTTGGTTATAGAATTTGTGTTGCAGGCTGATCTATAATCATTCCAATTCGATTCATATTTATCAGGGTTGTTTCTGATTTTTCATTTCAGAATGCCTGAGACAGAAATTCATTGAGAGCTCTATGTTTTTTTATGAAATCAAAGTTCTAACAACTTACTTAAAATCCCGAGAGTAATGAAATTAAACCTGTGATCTCAATGTGCTAAAGTGTAATGAGAATAATCAAATCATCATGTGAGCAACTTATGGTTTATCTTTGCATTAACTAACTATGAAAATCTCATACTCTGTTTCATGGAAACACTTCTCAATGGTTATGGGCTGTGATCAATGGTTATAGATGAAACAATAACACTGATCCGGAAAAAAATATTTTAATGACTGTGGTTGAGTTTTTAATTGCATGTGTTAATTAACCATTTGAGAAGCTTAATGAAAGAATGAGGAAATAAGAGGAAGTATGACAGACATATACATATATGCAGATCTGAAATGAAGTAATAAACAACAAACCATAACAAGAGAAGTGATAACGGAGTTCGACACAAAATTGCCTACATCTCCGGGCCTTTGTCTCAGTGGGGGAGGCTTCTTTATTTCTGTTCAAAGCTCAAAAAGTACATCGCAGTAGTGCCATTAGGCTACAAGACTAATCTGGTCATGTTCTTCCAGATCTCTAGAACCTAGCAGAAGAAACGACATGCAAAACGGATGACCGGAGCTCCCAGAAATGGCCTGCAAGCGTCTGCTCCTCAACAGCTTCCCTGCATAAAATGGCTTTGGCTTGGCTTCCCTTTAGCATAACTCTTCTCTGATTCTCCTTCATGGCCTCAAATAGGCCTAGTTTTTATAGATCTGAATTTGGTTATCCATCCCCAACTTCCTCCCAAAATCTGGCCTCCAAAAATGCCCAATATCTCCCAAAAATGGACAAAATCCACTATTACAGGCATAAAAATCAATTAAAAATCAATTTAATATAGTTTAAAAACCATATAAGTTTAATTTGGGCGCAACCCCTTTTGGTGCATGCTCCTGATCATATGGGAGCCTGCCATATGGCCAGGCATTAACCTCTCGGGCGCGCTATCTATCCTGGCTCCTGGTCTTCGGGCGCGGTTATAGGACCACGGGCTAACCACCATAACCCCCTACGCCCTTTTTGTTTGGTTAGCTCCCAGTCTGTTGGCGGTGGATAGGACCGAATCCCCAAAGAAACAGGGCTAGTCCCCATACTTCCGCACTTTTTCTCCTGGTTCTCGTGGGTGGTCACGTCGTATGTTAAGTGCCCAGGGCTAGCTCTATCCACCGATGGTCGCGTCGTATGGGAGCGTAATACAACCGTGGGCTGGGGATAAGCCCTAGCCCTTTCCGCCTCCGACTAGCACTTTGTGCTAATTTAAATAAATATTTTTCCATATGATTATTAAGGACCAACGGTGGAGCTGTTGGTTAGCCCGATCCTGCCAGTCCGTAGCCCGGTGGAGGTCGGGGGTTCGACTCCGGTGGAGACCCCAAAATTTTGCACAAACCAACAACCAATAGAGGGGTGCCATGTGGCAGCCCAAGACTAGGCCACATGGCACTTTCCCATTAGCCGAATACAATGCCACTTTTCAACACAGGATTGGACCACCTGTCTGTCGAGGTGTCTGCCCAGTTAGCAACCGTACCGCCATGTCAACATGCCACTGTACCTACCACCGTGAGCCTGTGCCACGTGTCACCCTTAAAGTGATGACACATGTCACCCTCTGACTAGTCTAAATCACCTTTTGTACACCCTGTCATATGCCACGTGGACTGTACGGACTGTACAGTCACCCCCTTTTTTTACCTGTTTGGGTTTTCGATCATAATGCGATATCTTTCGCATACAGAACCCGTTTGATGAAGTAAATATATGGCCAAAATCAGGAAGACAAGATGGACGCAATGGAATTGGTTTCGTTGAATTCTGAGCACTTTCATTTTTGAGCCTTTTTTAGCCCTGACAGGCTCCTGGATCCGATTCTGGATCACACCTCCCCACTAAAAGACCTTTTGGTCCCCAAAAGGTTACTGACCAGTCAACAAGCTCGGGATAGGCCACCCGACTTGTCCTTTGTCTCTGAACTCTGTCTTGTGCACCTGTCTCATCAAGATCAACTGTAACACAATCATGACAACTGACAGTATATTGTTAGCCATTTGAACCCTGTTACATCTTACTGAAGCCACTATCATCCATGTAGACAACATTACTAATGATAGTATCAAAAAAATGACTGCAAATGAGCTGATATACTTGAAATATTTGCACAGCATGATCTTATCTTGAAGCAACTTATGATTGATTTTCCATTCAACAATCATTTCTTGTTCTTGCTTAAGATCGATTACTTCATTTGAAATAATTATTGGTTTATTTCTTGATTGCAATGCCTTCTTTAATTGTTCCATTGTTTGAAGTGTTTTATTTGCCTTAACATGATGAGCATAAACCACAAAATCTTGACCTACTTTGGTTAATTGATATTGATTCTTTGTCCTGTAGAAGATTGCCTTATGATCATATAAGTATGGACTACCTAAGACCATTCCACATTCTCTTAACGACACTACATCACATGTTACTTCGTCCACATACTTAGATGAAATTGCA
>ML780626.1:542003-558636 GCA_009831015.1 Picea engelmannii
CTATCTTAGTGTGTCACATGATTACCCTTATATGAAACAAGTTGCTTCTACAATCAATGCCTTCACCAATTTTACTTGTCATACCAACCAATGAGATCTTTGATTCATCACCTGAATCCGATCCCAAGTCTGTGGGTCTTGTTATCGTTGCCACTGTTTGCATTCCCTTCTTTTCCTTGAATCACTTTGGCGTCTTCTCGGGATGTAACTGCCAACATCTGTCCTCATCATGTCCCTCTTTCTTGCAATGCTTGCAAGAGGGATTTCCTTCCTTCCTCGTCACTGCATTTGAATTCTTGCCATGTCATTTCCTCTTGTCCTCTTTCCTTGAAGACAATGATTCCCCTGACACACCTATTTTTCCTGCTTCAATATACGTAGCTTGAACAGAAACATCATCAAGGTTAGTGGGTCCAAACATGAATACAATGTTTCTAATATGCACAGGTAAACCTCCTATATACTTCATAAGAGTTTCTTGTGTTTGTAAAGGTATATCTAACATCAATGCCATTTTTTGAAATCCATCGGTGTATTCTTGCACTGTTTGTCCTTTTCTTAGTTTTAAAGATTGCCATTCAATTAATGCTTTTTCTTTATAACCCAAAGGATAGAATTGTTTCCTAAGTGCAGAAATGAAGCTCTTCCATGATGGAAATACATTACCCACTTGTTGCGTTCCATTTTGCAACTTACTTTGCCACCAGATGAGAGATGTACCTGCAAGCCTCAAAGATGCCAACTTGATTTGTATGGCCTCATCCTTGATCTATTGCACACTACAGTAAACCTCTATCTTCCTGATCCAATTGTCAAGTTTCTCTGCATTTACTTCACCATCATATATGGGTAACTCAAATTTAACATCAAGTTTTAACAATGGCATTTCATTCTTATGATTATAAACATGTTTTTTTGTATTAGATTTAGAACTTGAACTTGAAGAAGAAGGAGAAGAAGGAGGTGATGATGGAGGTGAAGGAGGAATCTGAGGATGATCCTCTTCCTCTTCACTTTTTCCCTTTGAATATTCACCCAAAACTAGTCTCTTCCATTCCAAGTAATCCTCGTACAAGACTTTCACCATCTCTGACATAGCAAGGAAAGTTTTTCGAAAATCTTTCTCTTCCTGAGAAAGCCCTTCTTCCGATGCCATCTTCTCGCTGTGAGAAGCTCTCTTTCTCAATCCAATTAATGGATTCTCTGTAAAAAGATCACCTTCACCACATTGTAGATTTTCCCTAGTTAACATGCAAAACTCAAATCCAAACGTCAACTAGCTCTGATACCACTTGATCCGGAAAAAAATCTTTTAATGACTGTAGTTGAGTTTTTAATTGCATGTGTTAATTAACCATTTGAGAAGCTTAATGAAAGAATGAGGAAATAAGAGGAAGTATGACAGCCATATACATATATGCAGATCTGAAATGAAGTAATAAATAACAAACCATAACAAGAGAAGTGATAACGGAGTTCGGCACAAAATTGCCTACATCTCTGGGCCTTTGTCTCAGTGGGGGAGGCTTCTTTATTTCTATTCAAAGCTCAAAAAGTACATCGCAGCAGTGCCATTAGGCTAAAAGACTGATCTTTTCATGTTCTTCCAGATCTCTAGAACCCAACAGAAGAAACGACATGCAAAACGGATGACCGGAGCCCCCAGAAATGGCCCGCAAGCATCTGCTCCTCAACAGCTTCCCTGCATAAAAATGGTTTTGGCTTGGCTTCCCTTCAGCATAACTCTACTCTGATTCTCCTTCATGGCCTCAAACAGGCCTAGTTTTTATAGATCTGAAGTTGGTTATCCATCCCCAACTTCCTCCCAAAATCTGGCCTCCAAAAATGCCCAATATCTCCCAAAAATGGCCAAAATCCACTATTACAGGCATAAAAATCAATTAAAAGTCAATTTAATATAGTTTAAAAACCATATAAGTTTAATTTGGGTGCAACCCCTTTTGGTGCACGCTCTTGATCATATGGGAGCTTTCCATATGGCCAGACATTAACCTCCCGGGCGCGCTATCTATCCTGGCTCCTGGTCTTCGGGCGCGGTTATAGGACCACGGGCTAACCACCATAACCTCCCGCGCCCTTTTTGTTTGGTTAACTCCCGGTCCGTTGGCGGTGGATAGGACCGAATCCCCAAAGAAACGGGGCTAGTCCCCATACTTCCGTGCTTTTGCTCCTGGTTCTCATGGGCGGTCACGTCGTATGTTAAGTGCCCAGGGATGGCTCTATCCACTAATGGTCGGGTCGTATGGGAGCGTAATACAACCGCGGGCTGGGGCTAAGCCCTAGCCCTTTCCGCCTCCGACTAGCACTTTGTGTCAATTTAGATAAATATTTTTCCATATGATTATTAAGGACCAACAGTGGAGCGGTTGGTTAGCCCGGTCCTGCCATTCCGTAGCCCGGTGGAGGTCGGGGGTTCGACTCCGGTGGAGACCCCAAAATTTTTGCACAAACCAACAACCAATAGAGGGGTGCCATGTGGCAGCCCAAAACTGGGCCATGTGGCACCTTCCCATTAGCTGAATACGATGCCACTTGTCAACACAGGATTGGACCACCTGTCTACCGAGGTGTCTGCCCAGTCAGCAACCGTACTGCCATGTCAACATGCCACTGTACCTACCACCGTGAGCCTATGCCACATGTCACCTTTAGAGTGGTGACACATGTCACCCTCTGACTGGTCCAAATCACCCGTTGTACGCCCTGTCATATGCCACGTGGACTGTACGGACTGTACAATCACCCCCTTTTTTTACCTGTTTGGTTTTTCGATCAGAATGCGATATCTTTCGTATACGGAGCCCATTTGACAAAGTAAATATATGGCCGGAATCAGGAAGACGAGACACACGCAATGGCATTGGTTTCGTTGAATTATGAGCACTTTCATTTTAAGCCTTTTTTAGCCTTGACAGGCTCCTGGATCCGATTCTGGATCAAACACACACACTGAAATCTAAGTGTTTGTTAAACATGAATTCATAAAATGAAATTGAAATTACAATCAAGCATGATCTATAAAAAAAATCAAATTACACATGAACAAAAATTTAAAAATGTAAATGAAATAAAATCTAACTATTAAATAAATGAAACATGGCAACACTTACTCACTCTGAGGGGCCCTTCTCAGGTGGTGTGTGCTGCTTGAAAGCAATCAGATCAGTCGAATGCTTGGAACCATGCACAAGAGCAATAACTCTTTCATTTCATCAAATTCAAAAATTACAAAAGGGAAGATCACTCTCACAATATCATTCTAACCTTAACTATCAATGAATGTCCCATAATGATAATTGGATTTCTCATGGCCCTATGAGGCTTATTTGTACATGAAAAATCATTGAGAAGTGGATGGGACCAAACCCAATGCTCAGATTTCAAATTTACAATTTTAGATAAAATCCTCAAAAATCCGGGTTTTATTGCAATTTGGGCAGATTCGAGTTATGGATCCACCCATATATTCCCATCCAGTTGGAAATTTAGAAAACGGTTTCTGGGTTTTGTTGCTGGATGATATTTCTTCAATAATTATTTTCGGTTTTGCAAAATATGCTCCCATATGCACAAAAATCGAGGCACAAGTTGGCAGTTTGAGTTTTGTTGCTAATTTTGGCAGAATCATTCCCCCTGAGATGAAGGTCCACACATGTGAAATGGGTGAATTCTGAATCACATGTCCACATGAAAACATCATTCTGGACGAAACCCATGTACCCGATTTTCCTCTAGAAGCTTTCCAAAATTTTGAATTATTTCTAGTACCGGATTAACACAGTTGGTACCGGATTATAACAGTTAGTACCAGAATCTTGTAGGCAAGGGTTTAGTACCGGATGAACACAGTCATGACTATGGGTAACAGACCAACGCGATGGTAGTATCAGATGGAGCTAGTACAAAATGGGCGCAATCTGGTACCGAAAGAGGTAGAAAGCTGGTACCGGATGAAGCTGGTACCGAAAGAGGCAAAGAGATGGTACCAGATGAATGCAAAGGTAGTACCGGATCACTGCAAATTATTGGATGACATGGAGTGTGGATACCAGATGACTGTGCAGGTACCAGACGACTGTGCAGGTACTGGTTGACTGCAGAACCTTCTGGTACCAGATGACTTGGATTACCGAATGACCTGCAATGAGGGTACCGAGACATGGACAATGCATATACCGGAACCTAAACAATACAAAACATGTTTCTTGGACATAGAAACATAGGATTAAACCATCATCGACAAAACTATTGTATAATCGTCCTTTTAATCACTAAAAATATGAAAAATTATGTATTAACCACATAGGATGAATAACAAGAGATAATGGAGGTTTATGGTGTAATTAGCGATATATTATTGACAAAATGCAGGGAGAAGGTGTAATGATGGATGTATTTGTATGACGGAAAGTATGAAAAAACTGGATCTCAACACACCCCCAAACCCAAGGATTTGCATGTCCTCATGCAAAACAAGGTGAAGAACTTATGATACTCTGCTTATAGATTTATGTGACATTGTTTCTTTTGTGTAGGTGCTGGTTCTTGTGGAATGACACTTTGGAAACTATCATAGATTGAATTTCAAACAAAAAAACAAAATTATCATAAAAATGGAGGAGAAGCAGTGGATGGGGTATCAGAGTGATGGTGAATGGTGTGCATATGGATAATGGTTTATAAAATATTGGTGATGGTGGCCGTATGAACTTGGACATCAATTTTAAGACCAATATTTATTTTTTGGTTCTTTGCTTGGATATGCAACAATGACTTCATCTTCTTTGAGATGACTTAAGAATGATTTATGATGTATGAAGAGAAGACACTATAGATGTTGCTTTGTATTTGTATACCACATATTTCCTTTTTCATTACTTGGTCTTATCAGTA
Source organism: Picea engelmannii (assembly GCA_009831015.1). Lineage (NCBI taxonomy): Eukaryota > Viridiplantae > Streptophyta > Pinopsida > Pinales > Pinaceae > Picea > Picea engelmannii. The sequence continues at coordinate 546,918 of ML780626.1, forward strand.
GAGTATATTGTTCATTACGACAAGTGGAGTGAAGATGGAGGGTTTACTGAGTAGTTGTGATAATGCATAGTGGAGTGTGGAGTGGGTAATAGTGGTTATGCATCATGTTTTCCAAGTTCTTAGTAAATTAAAAAGATTTGTACTAGCTTTACCTCAAGTTACCCTTGCTTTGAATTCTAATGCATGTTGAAGTGAAAACTAGCAGAACATGATGAAATGTTTGCAGAATCATGATGTAGACTGCTCAAGTTTGAAGATGAAGTGGAGCAAGGATGTGAACTGATGTATATCTAAGAGAGAGCATTGATGAATGTTGATCTACTGAGATTCCTTATGTCTCTCTCTCTCCCACGCCTGCTGGTTTGCATGCCCTCATGCAAACTCTTATTAGCATACCAAATTGTTGCAAGCTGAAAGAGGACTATGTGCAACCGATGCATGTTGACTGAAGGAGGGAAATGAAGTATGCCAAAGCTAAAAGCTACTGAAAATATCCTGCAAAAAGTACCCTTGAAAAATATTTAAATTTTTGTACTGTTCGTACAAGAACCTACTGGTTTCTGTACCAGCAGTACCGAAACAGAAAAATCTAAAAGAAATTAAACCAATATTATTATTATGAGAGAAGAAATATACATTGATTCCATGCTTAAAGAAACAACCAAAAATTAAACTTTATTCATGCTTGTAAATTCATAAACGAAATTTATTTTAAAATATTACAAGGATAAAATAATTTTCTAAATTACTTATTATATACGTTTTCATCAATCATTAACAGTTGTATGCTCAAGAAACCATGTGAATTATGAAGGGGGATTTTTCCTCTCATCCTTGAACAGGAAAACATGAGGAGATAAGTGGTCTTTGATAAATGAGAAACCAATAGGAAACCAATCATCCCTGTTTAATTTCTCAAAGAATCTATGTCATTCAAGCGATATTGATAAAGTTCACATTTGAGTTTATTAGACTCCTACACTTATGGGTCCCACCTCTAGGACAATGCCATCCTAGGTATGAATGAAAGGGTCTTAAGACCATCTTATAGACATTCTCAAATGAAAGTTAGATGAGGTTCATTAGCATTTTGTTCAACCATGCATGCTTCTTCTTAACGATTTACACAAGTATATTGTTCATACAGACAAATATAGATTAGGCATAATGAAAGACATCAAAATCAAAACCCATTGCAAGCAAGCCTGTTCAATACTCCAATGGGGTAGTTTGACATCTAAGAATTATCCTTCCCAGGCAGAATGCCCCATTTCCCACGAGCCTATTCAGTACCCTAATGGGTTTGCCTATTTATACCATCGACTGGTACTCACTTCCAGCAGACCTGTTCAGTATCCCGACGGGTTAGCCTCTTACACCCATTTTCCATCAAAGGCTCTTGCCCCAATCTTTACCCTTGAGATAAAATTTATAGATTGCTTTCGCATGGGTAAATGGGGGAGCATCTTTGAAAACCTTTTTACAGGATGGGATGGTATTGAGTTGGAAGAGATTTTATATATTACCCATTAAATATTGTTCATATGAAAAATAGACTTATCTATCGAGATTAGTCGAAAGACATATCATGGTCAAACTTACTTAATGTGTGGTGGATGAGGCCATGAGAGAATGACCTAAAGGTGCCTCTAGTCCCCAATTTCATCTTCTCTATATAAGATCGTGTTCCCTCACAAGTAGAAGTTTCATTCACTCTCCTGCTACTATTTGATAAGAATGCTTGAATAACAAGTTCTGATATGAAACTAGGATGTACAAGTTACCTATGGGCATCATTATGCAAACCTTAAAGATTTTGTAAATCCCCATAATATTTTAAAGATTAGGCTTATGAGCAACTGTTATTATTAATAGTCAGAAATATGTATGTAGTAAGAAGAAGAAATATCTTAAATGGTTTTGGTTTTTGATGTTAGATCACCAATATTATCTTCATCTTATTTCATTTATTTGAAAAGAAACATGAAAATATGTTGCATTTATTTAGAACTAGGTTAAATAACATGCAACTTTTACTCTATCCTATCTAAGAACAAGAAATTAAATTTCACATGTAAGAATATTTCCAATGTAACCATGTGCGTAACAGGTGTAGAAATACATTCATACTCGGGTTTGAAAGATAAGATTTAATGTATACCAGAATACGAAGAACCAATTGCTTTGATGATGGTGTGAAGAGTTGTTGAAGAAGATAGTGGTGCTTCAATCGTGTTGTTGTCTAGAACCAATGTTCAATGTAATCTTCATGTTCTTGGTTCACTTCCTCATTTATACCACTCTGTATGTCTCCCTCTATCATGCCACGCAGATCATCTCCTTTCAGATGGTTTGTCTCTTGGATGCATACTGGATCTGGCGATATGCATGTCAAGAACTCCTCGATATCAGGTTCTAGCCGTTTATCTCCATTGAGTGTGGTACATGATTCTTTAGTCTCTCCTATAGGTTTGAAAGAGTGATTACAAAAGGATTTTAGATCTTCTTGTGGATGTAGCTCATGGAACTCTTATTCTTCTATCACTTCCGAAGAGGCAGATAGGTTCTTGACTATTGTCAAGATTTGCTCTTCCTGAGACGAAGAGATCCCAACTGCTGCTAGAATTTGAGAGAGTTCTGTTAAAATCTTGATCATCATTGAGTTCTTGTTGTTGGTTGATGGGTCATGTTTAACACATGGATTAGTTTAGAGGGGGGTTCTTACAGTGCCCAAAAACATTTTAAAAACCTTAAAGAAATAAAAAGAAGCAAACTAAAATAAAATGTAAGAAAACCAATTATATACTTGAAGCACCACTGTGCTACTAGGATTCTGTTGTCACCAAGTTATCTGTTCACACAAGTTAGCTTATCTTTTCATATATATAAAAAATGGCTAATGCTAATAAAACACAAATTCTAACTACTAAAAGGAAGAGGACAACCTAACTTTGAAATAACCCCACTAAAGTGGATGCGTGGGATCTTCCCTCACATCTTATCATCTTCTCTCCGCCCTTAGGTCATCCTTAAAATCACACCACACTTGCATGAAAGGAAACACACTTGCATGAAAGGAAGATTTAATGCTTTGGAGAAATAAAAACAACCTACCTATGCTCTAATCCCTTTAGCACCTCCCCGACAATGACGCCAAAATGTTGGGGCTAAATATATGCACTATTAATTCCCACATTTAATTATCAACCGAGACTCGTAAGCTTCGAGGTGCAGGCGCAGGAAATGCAGGATCATAGCCTAGTTTAACCTAATCTAAAGTCGACAAAACAATCTTCAAACCCACACTGTAGGAAATTAACACTAAGGATTCATCACTGGGACGTAGTAATAACTTTGTGCTATAAAGGCTTAGATCACAGTCTTTCAGGCACTCGAGGTGATGTTCGTGTGATTAATCATGAGTAGATTACTTAAGTCTTGTGTCCTTCAATGATTATTTCCTATATCAAATCCACACTTAAATACAATAAAAGAAACAAGCAAACAGAAATAAGATTCACGATAGAAACTAACATCTTAGGAAGAATTCCAATGCAGGAAGGCCATATCTCACGAGTTAGACCTTTAATCTTTCTACTGGTGATTGAAACTATGTGAAGGTAAAGTGCAAGGAATCCAAAGGTACGGGAAAAAAAATTAAGTGCGAGAAACTCAAAATCATCAAACTCAATCAACACCTAAGATTCACTTAATCAACTCAATTTATGAAATTTATAAAAGAAATTATAATGCAAACTAGTACCCAAAATCTATAATGAAACCAAATATGTTGTAAACAGAGTACCCTCAACTTGACTTTCAAACCAAACCAAAATAGATTACTAAGATTTATCAACTCAACTTGAAATCTGAAGGCTAGTAATTAAACTCGTAAGACAAACCACTCATACAAACTGAGTACTCAATCAAATAATATGTAAAACAAAGTACTAACTCTTCAACCACACCCTTGAAACAATGACTTATCATAATACCCAATCACTAAAAATATGGAAAATTATGTATTAACCACATAGCATGAATAACAAGAGATAATGGAGGTTTATGGTGTAATTAGCGATATATTATTGACGAAATGCAGAGAGAAGGTGTAATGATGGGTGTATTTGTATGACGGAAAGTATGACAAAACTGGAGCTCAACAAGGAACTTGTGAATTTAACTTTTGAGACTAGCAACGGACTAGATCTCATCTTAGGTGTAGTGAAGAAGTATTGTATCCCTATAGTTGTAGATCTTGAACCTTAATCATTGGGTTGGATTAACCATAATGGGGATTTTCTTTTCCAATAAAAATGTAAGTTTAATTTTTCTATCACATTAAATTACATCAACAAAGTAGAGTTCAAGATTGTTTTGTTTGTTTCATGTGGAAAAGTCATTTTTGGAAACCTATACCTATGGGATCAAGATACAATCCATTGACAATAAAATAATCAAATACAAACTTATCAAATATGGTCAAGCGTATCAATGACAATGCATAAATATACAACACCCTTTTGCCACTAAAGTTGAAACATTAATCAAACCCTTGAGAATTTTTCTTTACTTGCTCTATGACTAAAGAAGGCAGAGAAAGTGGAAATTTCCAATTGGCATAAGGATATTGATACCTTTTTGCATGAAAATTCTACATAAAAGAGTAGAAGAACTTGGATAATTTATTATAATGCTATTCAAAGTTGTTCTAGGAACATTGTAGAATGCCTCCACATTAAACAATTGAACACACCGTTGGACTACAACAAAGAATTTTTATGCTAAATGAGAAACTTGTTACGAGGAAAATCTCTCTATGGTTAGGGTGAACCACAACAGTCAGAAATGACTGCAGAAATTAACTCCATTTCAAACATATGATATTTAAACCAATACGCAAGGGAGATAAGAAAGAGGCCTACCTCGTCCATATGTTCGATGATGTCCACCATTGAGCACTTTGACCCAAAGCTATATACCTGCAACAAGTTCTCAACAAACAAGCAAAAACAAGCACATTGTGGAAATATAAAATGTTAGCACATTAGATAGCATAATCCATCAATATACTAACAAATATTCCCATGGATAATAACTCATATATTCACAATATATCAATTGGACGGGAAAGGAATACTTCTATTAATAAATGATCAGCAAAAGTGAAAATATTACAGACTTCTGTGTCAGCATGGTTCAGAACCAAGAAACCAAGTTCCTTCCAACTGTGCCTCCACCACTTCAATTCTCCACCAAAGGAAAACTCATATAAGGGAGACAATGAGATTCTCCATCAAACTTGGGGGTTGAACACTGTGTTTAGACTTAAAGGACAAAGGGATGCAGACTCAATATGAAGTAAATAATCCTCCAGAGTAACTTTTCTCTCAAAGTTGAATTCTCTCTCCTTTTTTCCATAGCTCAGAATTGGCTTCTTTATAGCTTTCAAAATGTAACTGAAAGGCCAAGTCGGAACGTTTCCAGTATATGGAAGGCCAAGGATCAGAGATCTCTTGTCGTGACATGGAAACCCGACATTTAATTTTGATTTTCTGACACAAATCCCGATGTACGCAGGCTCTAGTGGAGCATCTACGCTTGTTGTATAGGGTGCAAGATGCGTACAAGTGGAAAAATCTTTATTTTTATCTCTGGATTTTAGTAACAGGTAAGACAAGTTTGCATTGGGAAATGGAATAAGGCCCTCTCTGCAAGATTGCATAGGGTGAGGCAAATCTTGCTATAACAACACTACAAAAAGTTTCATTATTGGAGAACAAAGAGATGGAGAGGTAGTTTCCATAATTGTTGGATAAAGGGCATGTTGGTAACCATTTTAGTCATCAATTTATATCCGACAAAGTGTTTCTAGGCTCCCCCTTAAATCAAATTCTTGTGCAAAATTTTACCCACTCTCGTTAAAATTGACACAATGTACTCAATGAAATTATTGTGACTATTAACCTATCACTTATATGACTTATTTTTCTCGTTATCCACATTCATTTGTCATATTATACACTTATGATTGACACACTAACACCATATATTTTTACCCATATATCATCCTTTGTCCTTATATATATCACCCTTTTTCGTCATATACATAACCCTACCCATCACCTTCTATGATTTTATGTCAAACCCTTTCAACATAACTTTTTAAACAAAGAGAAAGTCAATAAATTAGTAAAAGTTTATGCCATGCAATACACTAACCATAATAATTCTTTATGTTTTCATGAACCATTTTCCTAAAGATGTATGTCATATCTCTCCAATATTTTCTTTATATTATAAAAATTATGCCAACCTTCTTTTTGGAATTATAATTTTGGCATTTTCCAATACCAAAACAAAAGGCAAGCTTTAATGTTACGCTTCCAAGTCTTTAACAAAAATTTAAATAAAAGGTAGAGGGTTGCACTGGTAATAAAGGGAACAAAATCATGAAGATCTTTTTACAAGGCCTTATAATATATGAAGTGAAAGACGAGATTTGATTCTAGTAACGGTGTAATCAAATAGTATATGTTTTAGAGGATATTACCATGAGACAACGAAAAGTCCCTTATATGCATACATTGATCGAGAAGGTCAAGTCTATATTTTGTTTTAGAATTAGAGGAAATATGCTATGAGTTAAAGTGGGCAATTGGCTTCTTATTAAATTGCAATGGATAATGAAGTGATAGTTTGGTGATGGCTATAAGTAGTAAACAATGTCCAACCGATGTCATGACAAATTTGAATCCTTATAACGAGAGGGTGCTAGCTTTTTATACTAAGGCTGCAACAACAGAGGAGTAACATTGCTGGTTATAAATTCCCCCATAATTTTTTTTAATAGAAAAGTCGATTTTAAAAGTGATAATGTTGTTAGAATGCTTTCGTACTACATTAATGTTTCTCATATAAATTGTGTAGGGAGGTTTTAATCAAAATACAAACTACCATCAGAGGAAGACTAACGTTACAAGCTTATCTTATTTTAAAGTCTCTACATCTAAAGTGCAATGTTGTTTTCGAGGTTGAATTACTAGAAAAGAATTGCAACATCAAGGTTGATGCTTATATTATAATTTCTTAAGTAGGTTTAATCATTGAGGATTCTAAATTCAATCATTTAGCTATAGTAATACAAACAACTTTAAGGAGAATCATATATACAATATGAAAATTTCAATGAAAATTCGTATTCAAGCTATTTTTCATAGATTTCGGGTAGAACGAAACTTATTAGAGTGATGTGGTGGGGAGCACATGTGCACTTCAGAAGACAACTATTGAAGCTACGATAACTATTCATAGATTTTAGTGTACTCATGCAACACGTTCGTTGTCCTCTAGGGAGAGAAGAGAACAAATTATCAAGGCCCCAACAAAATGACATATCCAAGCATCTAAAGAAAGAAGAAACAAGCGAGGCAAGAAAAAAACATTAAAGACGAATTAAGAAACAAATATAAGATTAAACAAGAATCAATTGACACGTATATAGAAGAATAACAAGACTTCCAACTAATTTGCTTTCATATTATTTACTAAATATAAAAATCTCAGACGGTTCCAAGGAGGTTTGCTTAAGCTCATTAAGTTATAAAAACTACCCAAACTACTAGAACCGTCTAGCAAATGATATAAAACGGGCAACAACTAACCAAAACGGAGGAAAAAAAATGGGAGAGAGGTATGCTTGGAGCACAATGAGGTTTTTTTTTTTCCTATATTCATACTTCATTCTTTTTCTGTATAGAGGTTAATGAAGTTGTTGATAACAGATAATGTCTTGCAAGTGACAACAGGAACAAAGCAGGGCCAATTTTGGGTTGTGTTCCTGAGGTAATTTGTTCATTTACTTAAGTCAACTGTGTTTTAAGTCTGAATTTTCAATACTTACTAGTTTTCTATTATGCAGATGGTTGTCTTGAGTTTCACCGACATTGCTCCATTAAAAATCTGACTAGATTTTTTTCTTTGTCTTCTTTTGAGTTTGATTATTCATTGTATGATGTAACATATCATCTTGAATAGTTAAAGACTAGAACTCTGGTCCAAGTCTTTGTAGAGGCTTAAAAGCTTCACTAAATTTATGGAAATATTTGGAGTTTCACTTTAATAAAAGATTACTTTTCAAGCTTTGAAATATTTTTTTTACTGTTCCAAGTTTCATTTTCATTTATTTATTTTTAATGCTATATTTTTAAAATATAAAAAGATACATGACTCATTAACTTTTGTAATTTTATAAATTCCTTTTATTTATTTATTTTCTTGTAATTAGTTTAAGCTTCCACTTTACTAATTTTAATATTTAAAAAAAAACACAAAAAAATATTCCATTTTCACTCACTTTAACAATAAAACAAAGAAAAAAATTCATTACAACATGTTACACATTTTTTTAGGTTTTTAAAATATTAACAAGTTTGTTTTTATTTTTGTTATATCAATTTTGTTTTAGATTTTTCACTAACTTAATTTAAATTATATCTATTTGTTTATGAGTTTTAAATAGTTCTTGTAATTACTAATTAATCTTTAGATTCTTTTTTATTTAATTGATTTTTGGTTTAAATTTTTATTAGTATTTTTTCATTACTTTTTCTTGACATTTCATAAAGAAAAAGGTATAAAAATTTCTAAAGTTATAAAAGCATATAAAAATCAACTATTTACAAAAATAATAAATAATCATTCATACTTAGAATTCTATGTTGTTAGGGTTTAATGTGTTTAATCTTAGGTTATAAAATAGGGTGACTATTCTTAACTCTTATTGTTTTATCCAACCAAGAGGTTGAGATGTTGATGCTAGGAACTCTCTAGTCCCTTGACATCAACATGGCACATCCACCAGAAAGTAATGCACCCAACCCCCTTAAAGGAAATTTTAAGGGAATGGGGTATTGAAATTTCACTTCCCTTAACCATATCAAAATTTCTCTTTGATAACACTATCATATTCTACTCATCAAGAGCTTTCCAACAGATGTAATTTCTCTTAAAGTTGAGCTCTGGATCAAAAGTTATGGCCTTCCAAAGTTCTCGGGTTTTCAATGGCCAAGGTCCACCTCATTTCCATGTGGAAATCCACATGGCTCCTTGTCACTCATGCAATTTGAAGCGACATTTTGGCGCATGCCACCTGGCCCATCGAACCCTTCAAATCAACTACTCACTCCATTAGATCTAATAGTCCTCGAAGTTGTGTAATCTCCAACTCTGATTATTTCAGAGTCTCTATTAGCATGATGGTTAGCTTCCACCTTCTCTATCTCATACTAAGAAATCAAATGGGACCCACAAAAACCTATGACCGAGGTTGAGTCTCTCCTTTCCCCAATCGACAGTCCAAATAATCTCTTTAGAGTCTTACCTGAACTCTTCAAAGTGGCATTTCGAACCTTTTGGAGTTATACTCCGAACTCTTTAGAGTCAACTCCATATCCCGTGGCACCATCTCCACCTGACTTCCGAGACCCCCATGTACTCGCAACCTAGGCATTGTTGGTTGTGGAGCCTAATTATCTTCCTGATTCAGAGGTTCTTGCTTTTAGCCATGTTTATACCCCATGAAGACTTTACACCCTAGAATTATGTACACTCTTCCATGAGGGGAAGTGCAGAGGGGGGTTACCCCCTCTGCAGGGTTCGGGGGGGATATCACCCTGGCTGGGGGGTCTGGGGGCAAGAGGACAACGTCTCCTGATGGGGGTTTGGGGGAGAAGCCCCCGAAGGAAAAATTGTCATGTAAATGTATATTGTAATTTCATTGTAAATCTAGACCGTTCATTATAAGATCACAGATCTAACGATAGAAATCATGTTAGGGTTTTTAACCCTAGAAGGCAACCCTCTTTTATGAGGGAAATGTATTGCGGCTAAGCATGTGAGTGAATATTGTATTATGAGATAGGAGACTGTGAGAGAACGAAGAGGAAGTTACAACAAGTTTGTTGTAGGTTGTATCCCTTCATTTGTTGGATACTATTAAAGGAAGAACCTGACAATTTCTCTGGTGGATGTAGCCCACACTGGGTGAACCACGTATATCCGTGTCTCTATTGTATTATGTATCTTCTATGTTTTGTTTCCGCATTTGTTTTATTTTATTGCTCCACATTCTTTTTTTTATAGCAACTGGTATCAGAGCGAATGGTAACTCATAGGAAAGGAGGGTTCCTGGTTCGAGTGGGAGCAATGGCGGAAGATGGAAAGTTTATGGTTGAGAAATTTAATGGCCAAAACTACCAGTTATGGAAGATGCAGATGGAAGATTATTTATATCAAAAGGACCTATTCCTACCATTGGGAGGAGTATCAAAGAAGCCGACGACCATGAAGGATGAAGAATGGGAGATTCTTGGCAGAAAGGCTCTAGGAACAATACGACTGAGCCTGGTAGTGTCGGTGGATTTCAATATTTCGAAAGAAAAGATAATGAAGGCTTTGATGGATGCATTGGCTAAATTGTATGAAAAACCCTCAACATCCAATAAGGTATTTCTAATGAAGATATTATTTAATATGAAGATGTTAGAAGGTGGGTCTGTTGCAGATCATTTAAATGATTTTAATACGGTTAGTAATCAACAAATTTCTGTAAAAGTGGACTTTGATGATGAGGCCAAGTCTCTTCTAATCTTGTGCTCATTGCTAGAAATCTTGAATGGCTTGGTCATGGTTGTTATTAACTCTGTCTTTGGTTCAAATACTTTAAATTTTGATGATGTTGTTGGTGTTATCCTTAGTGAAGCGACGAAAAAGCACACGTGAGACATTAGGTAATGCGTTGAACATGGAGAACAGGGGAAGACAAAAGGATAGAGGAAAGGGCCCAGGGAACTACGAGAATTCTAGGAAGGGTATATCCAAATCCAGACTTGGAAAGATAGAGTGTTGGAATTGTGGGAAGAAAGGACATCTGAAGAAAGACTGCAGAGTTTAAAGAAACAAAGAGACGAACAACATGAGAGAAATCAGGAAGCAAATGTAACAGGTGATGTGTTACAAGATGCTTTGATTCTTTCTGTAGATAATATTTTTGAGTCTTGGGTAGTAGATTCAGGGGATTCATTTCATGCCACACCCCATAGGAAACATTTTCTAGATTATGTTCAAGGTGATTTTGGACAAGTTCATTTGGGTGATGATGCACCATGCAAAATTGTTGGAATGGGAAAGGTAAAAATAAAGCAACGCAATGGAAACCAATGGTTGTTGAAATAGGTAAGACATGTTCCATATTTAAGGAAAAATATAATTTCAACATGGTAGTTGGCAAGTGAATGTTGTATATCCATATTTACAGATAAGACGTGGAAGGCCATCAAAGGATCATTGGTGATAGAAAAAGGAGAGAAGGTAGGTACATTGTATTTATGTATTGGTAATACTGACTCTTCTATCTCTTTAGCTTCTATAGGAGTGTATACAACACTGTGGCATCATAGGCTGGGACACATGAGTGAGAAGGGAATGCAGATACTTCACAAAATAAATTTGTTGCCAGATCTTAAACAAATTGATTTGGACTTTTGTGAGCATTGTGTTTATGGAAAACATAAAACAGTCAGATTTCTCAGAGTCGGAAAAGAAAAGAAGAATGAAAGGTTAGAGATTGTGCATACAGATGTATGGGGACCAACTCAGGTATCATCTCTTGGTGGCTCTCATTATTATGTTACTTTTATTGATGATGCAACTAGAAAAA
>ML780626.1:559187-575751 GCA_009831015.1 Picea engelmannii
TATGGGATTATGAAAATAACAAAATCATTAGGAGTAGAGATGTCATATTCAATGAGAAGGTCATGTACAAAGATCAGTTGCAGGGAAATAAACAAGAAAAATAAAAACAAGAATACACAGTGCTTGATGAGATCATTGAAAAAGAAATTCCAAAGGAACCAGAAAATCAAAATGTACAACAACAGGAGCAACAGGTACCTCAAACACTTGCACGTGTTGTTATAAAATCTACCAGGTTAAGTATACCCCCTGAACGATACTCTCCTTCATTGTATTATTTATTGTTGACTGATTCTGGTGAACTAGAATGTTATGAAGAGGTAATGCAGGTAGACACCAAAAAGAAGTGGGAGTAAGGCATGAAAGAGGAAATGGATTGTGTGGTAAATAACCATACTTAGGACTTGGTTTAGTTTCCTACAGGAAAAAGAGCTTTGCATAATAAATGGGTTTACAAGTTGAAGGAAGAAGATGGAGGAATAAAGAGGTACAAGGATAGACTTGTTGTAAAGGGGTTTGCACAAAAGAAAGGTATAGATTTTGATGAAATATTTTCTCCTATTGTTAAAATGACTTTAATTAGCACTAATTTAAGTCTTGTGGCAGTAGAAGATTTTCATCTTGAACAATTAGATGTTAAAACAACTTTTATCCATGGGGATTTGGAGGAAGAGATTTATATGGAGCAACCACAGGGGTATGAGGTCAAAGGGAAGGAGAATTTGGTATGCAGGTTGAAGAAGAGCTTGTATGGCCTAAAGAAAGCTCCAAGGCAGTGGTATTTGAAGTTTGATAGGTTTATGATAGAACATGGTTATAGTAGATGTCATTCTGATCACTGTGTTTATTTCAAAAGGCTAGAAAATGGAAGCTATATTATCTTGCTATTGTATGTAGATGACATGCTTGTTGCAGGGTCTAATATGCAAGATATAAATGTGCTCAAGAAGAAATTAGCTAATTAATTTTCGATGAAGGATTTGGGTGCTGCAAATAAAATCCTTGGTATGAGAATAACAAGAGATAGGAAAAATCGCAAATTGACATTGTCTTAGGGTGAGTACATAGAGAAGGTGTTGGAGAGGTTCAGAATGCAGAATGCAAAACCAATTAGTACACCTTTGGCCATTCATTTCAAATTAACTAAGGAAATGTGTCCCAAGACACATGAGGAGATAGAATACATGTCCAGGGTCCCTTATTCATCAGCAGTTGGCAGCTTGATGTATGTAATGGTTTGCACAAGACCAGATATTGCACATGCAGTGGGAGTTGTGAGCAAGTATATGAACAATCCAGGTAAAGAACATTGGGAGGAAGTAAACTGTATTCTCAGGTATTTGAGAGGTACTGCTACTCATGCATTATGTTTTGGAGGTTCATACACTTTTCTACAGGGATATGTTGATTCAGATATGGCAGGTGATAAAGACAGCAGGAGGAGCACCACAGGGTTTATTTTTACTATAGGTGGAACAACAGTAAGTTGGATTTCGAAACTGCAAAAGGTTGTTGCACTTTCAACAATAGAAGTAGAGTATGTTGCTGCTACAGAGGCTAGTAAAGAGATGACTTGGATACAGAGGTTTATGGAGGAATTGGGAAAGAAGCAGGAGAGCAATAGGTTGTACTGTGACAGTCAAAGTGCCATTCATCTTGCAAAGAAATCAACCTTCCATTCAAATACTAAGAATATACAGATGAGGTACCATTTCATATGATCTGTCTTGAAAGATGGACATTTGAAGTTGGAAAAGATACACACTAGCCAGAATCCTACAGACATGTTAAAAAGGGGAGTAACCAGGGAGAAAATGAGTTCCTGCTCAGTTTCAGATGGTCTTCAAGAATGAAGATGAAGATGAGAAATTTTCCAGGTCCAAGAAGGTTCAGATTCCAACATATACAACAACGGTGGAGTTGTTGAGATCAGTCTCCAAGTGGGAGATTGTTGGTTGTGGAGCCTGATTATCTTCCTCATTCATAGGTCCTTGCTTTCACCCATGTTTATACCCCATGAAGACTTTACACCCTATAATTATGTACACTCTTCCATGTGGGGGAGTGTAGATGGGGGTTACCCCGGTTCGGGGGGGGGATATCCCCTTGGCTGGGGGGTTTCGGGGGCAAGCGGGCCCCCGACGAGGGTTCAGGGGTGAAGCCCACAAAGGAAAAATTGCCTTGTAAATGCATATTGTAATTTCATTGTAAATCTGGACTGTTCATTATAAGGTCTCGGATCTAACAGTAGAAATCATGTTAGAGTCTTTTTCCCTAGAAGGAAACCCTCTTTTATGAGGGAAATGTATTGCGGATAAGCATGTGAGTGAATATTGTATTCTGAGATAGGAGACTGTGAGAGAACGAAGAGGAAGTTACAACGGGTGTTATGTAGGTTGTATCCCTTCATTTGCTAGATAATAATAAAGGAAGGACCTGGCAATTTATCTGGTGGACGTAGCCCACACTGGGTGAACCACGTATATCTATATCTCTATTATATTGTGTTTCTTCTGTGTTTTGTTTCCGCATTTGTTTTATTTTATTGCTCCATGGTCCTATTTTTCTAACAGGCATCTATTGCCACATGTACCTACCACCTAGTATGACACATGGCACACATGTTCCCAAAAAACTCTTCCTAGAAAGGGACAAAACTTTGTGACACATGGCATAATCTTTACCTGACATGTGGCACCACCTGCATTGTGACACATGGGCTAGGGTGGGTCTACAAGTCATCATAGGGTATCTTCTTCTATCTTCTAGATGTTGATACGTGTCCCAAGCACATTGGTTGGGATGATGTCATTCCCCTCATCGCCGCTCACCTAGAATACTATTAGGCTTCTTCAACATATCGACGGTTATGATCAAATCACTGCTTCGGTGTCGATCAATGGTCCATATATACCCTCCATTAGATTCATACTTCGAACCCTTCAGAGGATTACTCTGAACCCTTCAGAGGAGTACTCCTAACACTTCGAAGTTGTACTCCAAACTCTCTAGAATCAACCCCAATCCATCTAGACCCGCACTCATCCTGTCGACCAATTGACTGCAGACACACATCATCATGCTAGAACTCTTGCTCAACATCGCTCATTCTTCCCCCTCAAATTTCTAAGTGTCACCCCCGATGATCAACGACTAAGGTTAACTAACTTGCTTCTAGATCTACAACCCACACTCAACTTTAGAGTCTTTTGTTTATAGATTTTATATGACCACTCGAGAGCTCCCTCCAAAATATTCACTCCGAACAACTCACTTCAGTGCCTCCCCTTCAGAGATTTTTCCACGAAACTCAAAACTTTCCTCCGAAATTTCCACTCTGAACAGTCCACCACAATCAATGGTTCAGATCTCTCCTAGGTTAATACAATATTTCACAGTGATAAAACTGCCTCTTTGAGGACTTAGCCATTTATTTAGTTTTACAGGACTTCAGTCCATATTTCCATGGTTATAAAACTACTCTAAGGCCATTACAACTCATTAAAAATTTAAAGGGAAAATCTTGCATGATTTGTAGGCTTCCCATACAAAGAAACAACATGCTCAAGTGCCCAACAGTCCGTACTTATTCATTTTCACGTTGATCATATCAATAATGGAAATTATAAGATATTCAAACTATCATGCATTAAAACCATGGGTTATAAAAGATCAAGTTTCCTTTTTAATTTCAAAAATTTACACATGCATTAATATATATCATTCATAATCTGTTTCAATAAAGACAAACACTTATCTGGTAGGGAAATTTCCAAATTAGACTAACTGAGAGAAGATGCCTTTCCTCCCAATCTTAGGCCTTGTTGTAGAATAACATCCTACAACACACCACCCCTATTCCAAGCCATGATACCACCAAGGAAATTGACTCAGCAGGGTTCCGAGTTTGCGATGATCCAAGAAGGTTACTCTCCTTCCTCCTCTGACATAGAAAAAGTTTCCACCTCCCACTGAGTTTTGGGTCTCCACAGGTTTATTAGGTGGTTTCTCAATTGGATTTCCTTTGCAAAAGGGAGTCACT
This sequence comes from Picea engelmannii, assembly GCA_009831015.1. Taxonomy (NCBI): domain Eukaryota; kingdom Viridiplantae; phylum Streptophyta; class Pinopsida; order Pinales; family Pinaceae; genus Picea; species Picea engelmannii. The sequence goes on from ML780626.1 coordinate 563,230, forward strand.
TCTCTGCTCAACGATCCCTCAACGACCTCCCCTTACCAATGCCATTTTCTGTCTAGTAAACACCAAGTTGTGACCCACCAATGCTCCAGTTCGGGATCCAGGTATTCATTGTTCATGGTGATCATCAACAAATCAGACAAGCTACCTTTCTTCCTCTAGAAAATATCTTCTTTTTCCTTCTTTTTCCTTAATCAACACCTCTGAACCTATGCTCTTTGTTCTATCTTGCTTGTCTTTGTGTCTCCTCCTATGTTGTGTGTCTATTATTCTTCGTGTGATCATGTTTTCCTCCTCTGATCTTCTTTTATATCCCCTTGAGATTTCTTTGAATTCCTGTAGACATAACCTACAATCTACAATTTTCCAATCTAAAGGAGCGGTTCCTTGGTATCCCCTTGTGTGTTGTTCAATCAACATTTTCTCTCTACAAGAATTAACTTCCAATAGTCATTAACTTCTCCAACCAACTCTGTGATTTATTTTAATGGTCACATGGTTTCATGTAGGCTAGTAGGTGTGGCTTAATGTTTGCAAGTATAAATTAGATTGTTGTGCAAGCTTCCTAGTTTCTTCATTGATACATCATAGTTCCACTTCAATCAACCGTTCAATTAGTCCCTCAACCTCATCAATTTCATTTGGTGTATCATGGACAGTACTATCAAGGATGTTCCCTCTCAGTTAACGGTTTGGTATTTATATTAAATCAAAACATAATTATATGCATCATCAAATTAATATATGAAGTTTGTGCATAATTACAGTCTTGGGGGAAAACAAGGTGTTACATTCCCCCCCCCCCCTTAAAGAAACACCGTCCTCAGTGTTTAAAACACAATGTATATACAATTATATATTAAACGAAAATCGGTATGCCATTTTCATGGAATCTTCCAGCTCCCAAGTTACTTCATCTACTCCAAAGTGCTTCCATTGCACATTGACCTGCATAATGGATCAGTTCCAAAGCATTGTTTCTCTCCTCTCTAGTATGCATTGAGGTTATGGATAGAATTCTCCCTTTGGTTCCACTTGTATTATAGTCCAATCAATAACATGATTAGAATCATGGACATATTTCTTTAACAAAGACACATGGAATACATTATGTGCTTTATTAGTTGGTGGAAAAGAAAGTATGTAAGCTACTGGTCCTATTCTCTCTAGGATTTCAAATGATCCAAAATATCAAGGAGCCAATTTAGCACACATCAACATTTTCAGGGAGTTTCTTTTGGGTTTCACCCAAACATACACGTGGTCTCCTACTTTGACCTCTTTGGGGGTTCTTTTGATATCATCATAGCTCTTTTTTCTATCCTGGAAAACCTCTAGGTTTTTCCTTATCTTAACCAGGGTTTGTTTTGTTTCTTTCTACAATTTAGGTCCAAGTGTGATTTTGTCTACTTGACTGTCCCAACTAATCGGAACTCTATATTTTCTTCCTTATAGAGCCTTGAATGGGATCATATTCAATGATTCTTGATAACCATTGTTGTATGCGAATTCTAACAAAGGTAGATATTATTTCAATTGCCTGGGCCGATGCATAACATGCATTCACAACATGTCTTCCAACACTTTGTTCAACCTTTTTTTCTGACCATCTGTTTGAGGATGGTAGGCCATGTTAAATGCCAAATTCATTTCTAAATCTACAAACAAGATTTTCCAGAAATTCTAGGTGAACTTAGCATCTTTGGCTAAGATGATGGTTTCAGGAAAACTGTGCAATCTGAATATTTCTTTCATAAAAACATTGACAACATCTATGTATTTATAAGTAGATTTTATGGGAACGAAATAATCTTCCTTGCTCAACTTATCTACTACAACCATGATTACATCATATTGTTTTATTATATTTTGTAATTCTAAGATAAAATCCATGTAATTCACTTCCCATTTCCATTCTAGTATCTGTATAGGATGAAATAATCCAGCAGGGTGTCGATGCTCAAATTTTACCTATTGGAAATCCAAACACTTCACAATGTAATGAGCAATGTATTGTTTCATTCTAGGCCAAAATTAAAATTTTCTAACTACTGTCACCATTTTTTGGTAACCATGGTGACATACATATGGTCTCCTATGGAACTCATCCATAATCAAGCGCATCAAATCCACTGAATTAGGAACATACAACTTGTTATTGTACATCAACATATTATCAACCCTTAGCTGATATCCTTCACACTTCTTTTTCCTAGTTTCTTATTGCAATATTTCCTTCACTTGATTGAATAACTCGTTTTCCTATAAGAGAGTCTTAGTCCTCTGTTGAACATCAAAATATCCTACACTTGTTGCTGCTAAGTGTATTGTTTGAACTCTTCTACTGAGCACGCCAGATACTTTGTTCTCTTTTGCTTCTATGTTTTATTTTGAACAAACTCACTAATCAGTACCATCCACCTGGCATGTCTAGCATTCAACCTTGGTTGGTCAAGTAAATACTTCAGACCACAATGTTCAGTATTGAGGATAAATCTCCTCCAAAGAAAGTAATGTCTCCACATATTTAGTGCATGTACAATTTCTGCAAGTTCTAGGTCATGGGTAACATACTTCTGCTCATATTCGTTCAACTTACGTGATTCATAACAAATCACTTGTCCATCTTGCATGAGAACTCCACCGAGTCCTTCTTTGCAAGCATCTGTGCAAACTAGGAAGTTTTTTTTGTGGGTCTGTGTTGGTGTAAATATATGTTTAGTATATTTCACTCATTTATATATCAATCTGGGATTCATAATCAGTATGGATTTTACACTATATGTGCCGAAAATAGGTAATCTATCTATGTCTGTTGTATCTAGCTCAATCAAGAAACAATTAATAACAAAATACTATGTTTTTGGAATATCTGAACACTATTCTTTACACAACTTCAAACTAGAAGATAAATCTCATAGTAACAATCTCAAGAAAACACTCAGTTGAAAAGGTTCTTGCTCATATAGAAATTCTCTTCATTATAGGCTCATGAAATAAAGAGATGAACTGAGACCCTGCTCCTTGTAGCAATTGAATTCACATAAAAATTGACAATTCACTCTATTTATTCTTGGAAAGATACCACTCATGAACTAATAAATTCCAATAAAAACTTCCTGCCTCAATACAAGAGACAATCAATATGATTGAAAGACTTCATTACTAAATCATGAAGGGTGAGAGATGAAGGCTAGTTGTTCATGTACCTACTGAGGACAACACAATTATTCAAACTTTCAAATTCAGAACAATAACAATTGATTATCTAACAATCCCAAACATCTATCCAACTTTTGTTGACTAAATATCACTCTACAGAAACAAAAATAGAATCATATACTATGCTTAATGTATAGCTATTCATTCACACTGATCCAAAATCAACAAGTATCTATTTAGGGATCTATTTTGTACTTAGGAAAGTTCATGCACTTAGAATCATTTGCAATACACAACTATTTTATTTGCACACTCTCACAATTAACTTATGTCCACACATAAATATATACAGGGAGACTTACCTTGGTTGGGGCGGTGGGCCCTTGCCAAACCAACAGGGTAACTCTAAATAAATTACAAAATAAACACTTTACTCATCCATGAATTGAAAAAACTAGCATTCGTATTCTTTCAATTAAACAAGTGAACCAGTAATTCAACATTCAATTTCCCAGCATAACAATGTATATTATCTATATTCTATATCCGACTCGATCATCTACACAACATCCCTTTTAAAGAATGTCAACCGTTATAATCAAAGTCTGAAGATAATTATCAAATGTTTACAAAATATTACAATTGGTGAACATAGCGTATCTCAAGGAATGGACTTCATCCTCATGACACGAAGTGCATGAGTGTTGAATTCTATCATGGTCTTCAAATGAACCAAGGATGCTTCCATCCAACTAATTTCTTGGAGCCATCACTAGTGTACTTGTTCAAAATGTTAATCTTGTAGAAACCGGTTTAGTACCAGACTAGAACAATTACAGATCCTGGTACCAGATCATCGCAGAGTTGGTATTGGATCACCGCATAGTTGGTACCGGCTCACCACAGAGTTGGTACCGGATCAGGCGGAGTACCAGAATAGAATAGTTGATTGTTGCAGTACCAGACCAATGGAAGTACTAGACAAATCCCGAAGATGAGTACCAGATGAGATAATTCCTTGTCATGAAGATGCTTAATAATAATCAAAGTAAGTAGAAGCATAGAAAACAATCATTTAGTCCCAATTAATCAAGAAATCAAACAAATCATGTTTTTAACATGGGTTACCTCATTATACATATGAATAAGGTCACAAGGTAGGTTTGTGGAAGAAAAAGACAACATATGCATATGTCAGAGGTAAAATTGACCAAGATAGAAGATAATATAAGGTAATGGGGGTGTCAAAATGAAGACCCAACATTTCCCCCATGCTTAAGTCATTGCATTTCCTCATGTAAAAATGTCAAAACTGGTACTCAAAATTTTGCAAAACTGAAACTGTTTTCCATCTTGACTGGACATCATTTGTCTGGCTGTAGAATATTAAAACAAAAGGATTCACTCCTAAGATCATTCTTAATCACCCTGGTTTATTGGATCAAACAAAGAACTTTATTAAGCTTAGAAAATACTTCTTCTTGCGCATCCTGTAACCTTCGGTTATATTATTTCAATTGTGCATTCTTTGCCTTAATGTGCCTATCTAAAACTTGATACTTTGTAACCTCTTGTTTTAGCTTCTTATTATGTTTTGAAAGTTTCCCAACCTTCAATACCAACTGTTGTTTGCTCAAGGAACTGACAGGATCAGATATGGTTGCTTTCCCAGTTATCTCCCCTCAGGCTTCCACCTCCTTCCTTAAACCTCTTAAGGTCTATGTTACTAACCCCTCGGTCTCACTAATCGTTTCTCCATAGACACTTTCCTTCTATGTAGAAGTTGGAATATCAATAGTTTCATCTGGAAAAGAAGGCACATGTGGAACTATTATTTGTTTAGCCATGCTTATTGTATTTCTTCGTACAGGATGTGAGGCTTCCTCAAGTTTACTGAAAAGAGTTGAAGTTTCTTAAAACAACTTTATCTTCTTTGTTTTAGTAGCAGATGTAGGTATTGGTACCTGTTTCTCCTATACATATTTTGTTTTCACCTTAGAGGACTGAGTTGTAGGTTCTGGAGTTTGTTCTTGATGAACACTCCTTGTTTTCACTCTGGAGGACTGAGGTGTAGGCTCTGGGATTTGCTTCTTTTGTACCTTCCTCATTTTAATCTTCCCCGTACTTCCACTTTTCACTTCAAGAGTCTTCTCCAACTTACTAACTGACTCTTGAGGAAACTCAATAGTTTCCTCAGGGGTCTTCTCCAACTTACTAATTGGCTCTTGAGGAAACTCAGTAGTTTCCTCAGGAGCATTATCTGAGAGTTCCCCTTGCCCATAGTTCTTTCTTTGCTGCCTCTTATTGCATGGTAATTTAGTTTCAGGGATCAAGGATGGAATTGGTTTCTGAGATTGGGAGGTCCTCTTTTTCTTGGATGCAGTAGGATCCTCTATCATAACAAACTTATACTTGTCCAATCTATCAACAAGTTGGGATGAACTAGGTGTAACACCAACTTCTTCATCCCCTAACTTCTTCCCTTTTCTTTTCCTTTCCTTTGTCTTTCTACTAGACCACTCACTACATGCCTCTATTTCATGTTCTTCTATAGATTTAGAAACTCCCTCTTGAGAAAAATCTTGTTGAAAGAGTTGTTTCCAACTACTGCCTTGTTTTCTCAATGCATGGACAACCAATAATTTCATTAAGCCATGGTGATGGATACTGGTATCAGATTTCTTATATGTTGATTTAACTCCTCTCACCATTTTGTTTAGACTCATCCAGAGGAAATGGGGAAAGTCAATTTGTGGCCCCCCTTCAAAACATGAATTTTTTTTAAATGATATAAGAAGGTAACGCCATACCTCCATTCACAAGGAAGAAACCTCTATAGGCTGATGAGCATTTTCCAATACTCTTCCTTAATACAACTCTAGGGAATACCTTTGGTCCAATCGGGAACCCGATGCTTCGGCCTTAGAAACTTCTCACAAAGATTTACGTCGACGATCACCCCCTTAAAATATTTATCTCCAGAGGAAGGAAAGCATGTAGTTTCCAATATGATGGCCTCTGTAATTTTTAATTTCATCTCCCCAAACTAGACACTCTCGTTGTCATAGGTTTGAGAAAAAGCAAGAGATACCCCCTCGTGATAACCTTTGAATTTAAAAAAAAACGGAACCCAAACGGCTTGCTCAAATTTTCCTTTGCAAGCTTGGTATTCGTTCTATCAAATTTTCAAATTTTACTTTGCTCAAATTGGAACACTGGTTCATTTCTATCAACCCCCATGTTGACTTAAAATCAATTCTCACAGCGTATGAGGCAACAAAACAAAGAACGAGGGTTTAGTACTGGAACAAAGCAACACATGATAGAGTACCGAAAGGGGATAGAGTATGAAAATGGTATGAAGGGACAGAGCACAGTGTGAATGGAGATGGTATGAAAAAATGGGTAAATAACGCTCATCTAGATGGTGAAGCCATCCAAAGGAGAGTTTATAAGTTAGAATTCAGATTACAATGATCAAATCCATGGTAATGATGGAAATGTAAGATAAGTCATATCCATGAATAACTTAAAGGATCGTATGTAGGTTTGCGCCAGATCATGTTCACGGTAATGTTGGGAAATAATTACATGAGATGTGGTCAGTGTGACTGAAATTCACAAGTATGCAACCGTTTGACGTCATCATGACAGGAAAGGAATCATGATTTGACATGCATTAAGAAGTGGTTTAAATAAATCATTCATACTGTGCGATGTTGGATCATGACACTATGATGTTTCTTCACCATATGAACAAAAATTTTTGACCAGAGTGTTTGAGAATGGAATTGGTCCTATTAAAGGTATACTTACCTCATACTCTCAACATATTATGACCAGCCCATCAAAAGCTTCGAGTGCATATGAATGATTTCTATAGCAGGAAATATATATGAGGACTTGCAGAAGTTCATGGTAGGGAACATGCAATAATTGAGGAAAGGAGGATGCATGAGAGTAACCACACGTCTAGTACACAATTAGTATGATTCTTTAATAAAACATGATAAAATAGTGAGCTTATACCTCTTATTACCTGAAACATTTGTATCAAGCAGAAAGAACCTTTGGGTATAGAATAAGAATTACCAAAACTTCATCACCAGTACCAGATCACAACTTAGTACCAGACTACTGCAGAAAATTGTTGTAGTACTGGACCAACACAGGCCTTCTCCCTTGGTACCAGATGAGCACATAGGTGAATATTGTTGCAGTGCCAGAACAATGCAGAGATGTTATCCAGTACTGGATCACCACATAGTTTTGTTCCGGTACTCAATGAGAATTGGATACGGTACTTGGTGGCATATTCTGTAGACTGGAACTTTGTAGGCTGCATTTTGTAGAAATTGCTGGCATTTTCTGCTGCTATGGAAGAGATCATGTGACTTTAATCTACTGAAGGACCATATAGTTAAAACAACAAACATCACCTGGTACAGAAACTTTGAAATTGCAGTGGAAGTGTCAGAAAATGAGGCAAAATAATTCAATGATTGGGCTCCAAGATCTGTAATAAGAAGGTACTTTGTAGCTGGACAACCTCATGTTGAGATTCAAAATCCCCCTCTTTTTGGAACCAACTTGATCACTACTTCTGTTGCCACTTCCATTTTATTATAAAAATAACCCTAACTACTACTATTTTGTGAATTTTCTCGAGCCGAGATTAGTTAATGCTTGCTGGTGTTTTCAGTTTTAAGGAGTCTGAAAAACTTAAAGAAAACTCCATCTACTATCCCGTGGATTTTTCTCGAGCCCAGGCCAGTTCCTACTCGCCGATGTTTTCAATTTTTAGGAGTTTGAAAAACTTAAATAAAACTCCATTTAGCTCCTTTTCCATAAATGATCTACCAGGGATGGATAAAGGGATAAACCTACATCTATCATATTTCGTCCTTATTTATTTATTGTGGTGGATCAACAAGAGGAGAAGTCTCGTTCCTTACCAATTGCATTTCAGAACTTTGGAGAACATGTATGATAAAATCCTCTTTGGAGAGAGGCTTATGATAAACCTTCAATCGATGTCCATTCACGACAAAGGAGGTATGATTCTCTCAATAATATTTATCTTAACTGAACCATTGTTGTAAACCATATCAACTTCATAGGGTCCCAACCATCTAGTAGATAATTTACCTTTAAAATTCTTGAACCAACTATCATATAGTAGGGCCCAATCACCTGACTGAAAAGACTTTTTCTTGATGTACTTATCATGCCATTTAGTCCTATGTTCTTGTATAAGGGTATTTCTTTGAAGAGCATATTGTCTGATCTCATCAAGCTCATTCAAATGCAATAGCATTTGTTTTTGAGCTTCATACAAATCCATCCCTAATTGCATGGAAGTCCTGAAGGTTTTCACTTGAAATTCTATGGGAAGAAACACCTGCTTACCATATACCAACTCATAAGGTGTATGGCCCATTGTGTTTCTCCAAGATGTTCTATAGGCCCATAAGGCCTCAGGAAACCTATCAACCCAATCTTTATGATGTAGTTGAACAGTCTTGGTAAGAATAGATTCTAGCACCTTGTTAGTTGATTCCACCTGCCCATTTGCTTGAGGGTGATAAGGTGAAGATTTTGTATGTTTAATTTTATACTATTTAGTAATAGGTTTGACCAAATTGGAGGTGAATTGGGTTCCTTGGTTAGTTACTATTTCTCGAGGCACACCAAAGTGAGTAAATTGTTCCTTGGTATGCAGATGTAGCCAACTATCTTGTAACAGGAAATCTACCTGATCAATACTTTCTCTAAATTGTCCAATGCTTGCTGGAAATCATCCCCATATACTGTGAAGTCATCCATGTAGACTTCTACACATTTATGTGTCAAATCAGAGAAAATGGCCAGGACAACCCTTTGAAAGGTGGAAGGGGCATTACACAAACCAAAAGGAAGAATCCTATAAGCCTAATTACCATATGGGAAAGTAAATGTGGTTTTTTCCTGATCGTCTGGTGAAATTTGGATTTGATTGTAACCACTAAACCCATCCAAGAAACAAAAATACCTCTTCCTAGACAAAGTGTCCAAGACCTAGTCTATGAAAGGAAAAGGAAAGTAATCCTTGTAGGTAGCCTTGTTCAATTCTCGAAAGTCCACACAAATCCTCCATTTACCATTTTTCTTAGGGATAATAACTCATGGGGATACCCACTTTCTATCCGAAATAGGGGAAATAAAATTGGTATGCAAGAGTTTTTGGAGTTATTCTTTCACTATATATTTTAAGTCTAGATTCATTCTTCTTTGGGGTTGCCTAACATGTATGATTTGGTCATTGGTGTAAATATGATGCATACAAGTGTCTGGGTGAACCTCTTTCATGTCGGAGTAATCCCATGCAAAAGCAACAGATTGTCGTTGAATCATTTGAATCAATTTTTGTTGTTGATCTGTTTCTAAGCTAACATTGATATACAAGGATTTTCCAGGACTGATTTCATCAGTCTGGACAACTGATTCTTTCCCTTCATCTATTTGTGAAATGGTGGACACTATAGAGTCAGAGGGGTTCCAGATTTCCTAAAATTCAGAGTTGAAGACATGTGTATATTATGGAAAAGATTGAGGGTATTCAATGCATTCGGTATCAGCCAAAAACATGCTTAAAATATGTTCTTCAGTTTTCTCTTGAAATCCTTTTACTTTCTCGAGTGTTAACAAGGGATGAGTACAGTCCTCCTCCCCATAGGGATTCTCCAACCAGAAAGGAACTTTAGTGGTTGGTTGGTCAGGATGAAAGAAAATAAGTTTTTGACTTTGGCTCCCATTGGAGATTGTCATCTCTCTAGACTGACAACTAATAAACGCATCAGCAATGGCCAAACAAGGTTAGCCAAGAACCACTAGATGTCCTGGTTTGGAGGATTTAGGATGAATCACTAAGAAATCCATAGGGTACTCCCTAGAGGCCAAAGTGACTTTTATATCATCTAGACTTCCTGTTGGACTGATTACTGATTTGTCTACTAATTCTAGCAAAGTCTGTGTTGGTCTTAGGTGTTTTAGTTGCAGCGTTTTCATGGTTTCAATTGGCATAACATTTATTGCCACTCCTATATCAATAAGTGTGTTTGGAAAAGAAACACCATTAATCTCTATGGTCACCACTGGATTTCCTGGACCATTATATTTAGATGGAATTTCTGATATAAATTATGATAATTGTCCAACCACATGTATAATAGGAGGCTCCTTCCTCTTCCTCCCTAGCTTTTTAATGCAAAAATACCTTACAATCTTAGCATAAACAAGAATGTCCTTGATGGATTGCATTGTGGGAATATTTACACATATGTTTCTAAGTTCAGTCTCTAGATTATGCCCTAGAGGTACCCCAGATTTCTTCACAAGTAACCTTTCTATATAAGGGGGATGATTAGTTTTCTAAGGTATTTTTGATGGATGAGGAATGTGAGGGGAAATTTCCTGTTGTACAAGGGTGTATCTTTCCTCATCTTATTGGTTATCCATTTTTTCTTCTTCTTCAACTACTTGGTTATCTACTTGTTCTTCTTCTTGAATAACCATAGTAGGATTTGGTTTATTCAAAACCCTCCCTGATCTTAATTGAATTCCATTAAATGAAACATGAGTTATCACATAAATGGGGAAGGTTTGTACTTCAAGATTTTGTATAGGTTTTGTAGGTCTATTGTTTGGATTAGGAATGGGTTGTGCAGGAATAGGGGTAGTCCGAGGAGGGTTTGGGATAGGTGCAACTTGCATTTGTTGTTGCAGATTTGGGTTCATAGGAAATGTAATTTGTTGTTGCTGCAGATTTAGGTTCATAGGCAATGTAAGTTGTTGCTACAACTGTGGAGGTGGAGGGAGAGCAGGTGGATTAAATCCAGGTAGCAACTGAGAGATATTGGAAGGGTATTGTGGGTAAGTGGGAAAGGTTGCTGGCTAAAATGTAACACCCCATATGCAGGCCCCCTCCATCCTTGTTGCCAAGGCTGGATTTGTGGTTGCTGAGGTGACCATTGAGGGTAAGGCATTGGAGGTACCCATTTTTGTTGTGAATATTGTGTGGTAGGATCTACAAACATATTAGGATTTTGCTGTCTTCATGCCCTCTTAGGGGGGATATGATGTTTCCTGAGGTTCTCCCCCTCCCTTGAAAATGGATTTTAGTGCAGTTAAAGAATGACACTCATTGGTAGGGTGATGTTATGTACATAGGCCACATATTTCAATAACATTAATGGGGCATTCCTTTTCAGGATGCCTTTTTCCTACATCAAGGACAAAAAATTGCCAAAGTAGCATTTTCTTCTTCTTGTTTTCTTTTGATTTTAATGGTATCAAGTTGGGTGTTGATGGTGTTGAGGATGTCTGTTTTGAATTTTTCTAGTAGATTCCCCAATTCTATCCTAGTAACACCTCCCGGTGTGGATTTAGTAATTTTGTTTATAGAATCCCTTAAACTTTTTCTTGTTTTGTCTTGGCTGCGAGAGTACCTTTTACAATACTCTGCAATGTCTGCAAATGACTTATGATACACATCTCTAGAACTCATGAGGTTTAGTACCTCGATACAATCATCCCTTACACCTTTTAGGAAGATGGTCCTAACTGTGGTTGTGTCGAAGGAAAATTGTTTTGACTTTTGATATTTATATAGGAACCTTTCTAGGTAATATTCCAAACTTTCCTCGTCAGACTGTAAATATGTCATTCCTAACACCCCTAGGTCTATAGTAGTCTTGATATTTTTGGAGGAAAGTCTCCTTCATGCCATCCCAAGATAAGATAATGTGTTCTCCTAGGCTCATAAACCACCTTAATGCTGAGTCTTTAAGTGTGGCTGGAAAGAGTTTTAGTTTTTGTGCATTATCAGTGTAATTATAACTCCTATATAGTATATCAAATTCAAACAAAAATGAATCAGGATCTTCTGTTGACATACCATGGAAATGAGGTAGTGATGAAAGTGAAATATTATTCATAGAAGCATCTCTGGTAATGTCTAATATTGGGAATCCAAATGTCTCTGTTTCGTTGTTTGCATTTCCCTCTTCATCCGCCATATCTCCAAATAACACGTTGTAGGGTGCTAGTGATGTCTCCCCACTAAGTGATGGTTCAACTACTAGGTTGTTTGGTATATCCAACTGTTCCAATACCTTGTGTGTTTTCCCAATGGTAGATGCAACCTCTTCTACCACTACCTCTGTCTCTTTTCCAACCCCTCCTTCTGATTGGGTCGCTAATGCTTCCCTTCTTGCTTGTTGTACTATTTTTTGACTCTGAACAATAGCTTCAGATTTGGTGCCTTTGGTTGTTGTTTCAATTGCTTCCTTTGAACTTTCTCCTCTGAGAATTGTTCCTGCACAA
>ML780626.1:575796-606938 GCA_009831015.1 Picea engelmannii
GTTTCTTGTTGTTTTCTTTTCTAAATTTTCTAAAATTTTGGAGGAAATAAATCTACCTTTGTTATTCCTATGTCTATGCATAAAAAGAAGAAACTCTAATACTAATAAAACACAAAATTTTAACTACCAAAGTTAAGAGGACAACCTGACTTTGGATCAACCCCACCAAAGTGGATGCGCAAGTTCTTACCTCTCATCTTACCATCTTCTCTCTGCCCCGAGGTTGTCCTTAAATCCAATCCAAACTCATCAAACCAATCAAACTCAAAACGCTACCTATTACCATTTACAACTCCCCGACAACAACCCAAAAATGTTGGTCTAAATATATGTTGAGTATATTTCACTCATTTATATATCAATCCGAGATTTGTAATCTGTATATCTGCTACACTATATATGCTAAAAATAGGTAATCTATCTATGTCTTTTGTATCTAGCTCAATCAAGAAACAATTAATAACAAAATACTTTGTTTTTGGAATATTTGAACAATATTCTTCACACAACTTCAAACTAGAAGATAATGCTCATAGTAACAATCTCAAGCAAACAATCAGTTGAAAAGGTTCTTTCTCATATAACAAGTATGTTCATTATACGCTCATGAAATAAGGAGATGAATTGAGGCACTACTTCCTGTAGCAATTGAATTCACATAACAATTGACAATTCACTCTATTTATTCTTGGAAAGATACCAATCATGACCTAATCAATTCCAATCAAAACTTCCTTTCTCAATACAAGAGACAAACAATATGATTGAAAGACTTCATTACTGAAGCATGAAGGGTGAGAGATGAAGTTTAGTTGTTCTTCTACCTACTGAGGACAACCGAATTATTAAGACTTTCAAATTTAGAACAATAACAATTGCTTATCTAACAATCCCAAACTTCTATCCAACTTTGTTGACTAAATATCACTCTGTAGAAACATAAATAGAATCATCTACTATGCTTAATGTATAGCTATTCATTCACACTGATCCAAAATCAACATGTATCTATTTAGGGATTTGTGTTGTACTTAGGAAATCTCATGCACTCATAATCATTTGCAATACACACCTATTTTATTTGCACACTCTCACAATTAACTTATGTCCACACATAAATATATACAGGGAGACTTACCTTGGTTGGGGCGGTGGGCCCTTGCCGAACCAACAAGGTAGCTCTAAAGAAAATACAGAATAAACACTTTACTCATATCCATGAATTGAAAAAACTAGCATTCGTATTCTTTCAATTAAACAAGTGAATCAATAATTCAACATTCAATTTCCCAGCATAACAATGTATATTATCTATATTCTATATCCCTCTCGATCATATACACAACATCCCTTTTAAAGAAGGTTAGTTGTTACAATCAAAGTCTGAAGATAATTATCAAATGTTTATAAAATATTACAATTGGCGAACATAGTGTATCTGAAGGAATGGACTTCATCCTCATGACACGAAGTGCATGAGTGATGAAGTCTATCATGGTATTCAAACGAACCAAGGATGCTTCCATCCAACTAATTTCTTGGAGCCATCACCAGTGTACTCATTCAAAACATTAATCCTATAGAAGAAGGTTTAGTACCGGACTAGCACAGTAATAGATCTTGGTACCGGATCAACGCAGAGTTGGTACCAGATCACCGCAGAGTTGTTACCGGATCACCGCAAAGTTGGTACCGGATCAGGCAGAGTATCACAATAGAACAATTGATTGTTGCAGTACCGGACCAGTGGAAGTACCGGACAAATCCCGAAGATGAGTACCAGATGAGATAATGCCTTGTCATGAAGCTGCTTAATAATAATCAAAGTAATTAGAAGCATAAACAACAATCATTTAGTCCCAATTAATCAAGAAATCAAACAAATCATGTTTTTAACATGGGTTACCTCATTATGCATATGAATAAGGTCACAAGGTAGGTTTGTGGAAGAAATAAACAACATATGCATATGTCAGAGGTAAAATTGACCAAGATAGAAGATAAGATAAGGTAATAGGGGTGTCAAAAAGAAGACACAACAATCTGCAATCTTCAACACAATGGCATTAGTAAATAGTCGCTTCAGTTGTTGGAAGCTATCTTCACACTCTGGTTACCACACAAACTTATTCCCTTTCCTTTGTAACAAGATAATAGGGTTACTGATCTTGGAGAATCCCTTGATGAACCTTCTATAATATCCACTAAATTCCATGAAGGATATCACTTTTGTCACATTTCTAGAGGTTGGCTAATCCATGATTTCCTTGATCTTTGCAGGGTCTAATTCCACTCCTTCAGCTGAGATTACATGAAATAGATACTGTATTTTCTTTTTAAATAAATCACACTTACTGAGCTTGGCATAGAACTGGTGTTCTCTTAACACCTATAACACCATTCTAAGGTTTTCTTCATTCTGCTCTTGGTTCTTCATTCTTCATTTAGAACCGCTTGGGTTCCCTTCATCTCATTAAGTTATAAAATCTTCCCAAACTACTAAAACCATCTATAAAATGATATAAAACAGACAATATCTAACCAAAAGGGAGGAAACAATTGGGAGAGAGGTATGCTTGGAGCACATTGCCATTTATTTATTTATTTTATTTTTTTATGTATTCATACTTCATTCTTTTTCTGTACAAAGGTTGATGAAGTTGTTGATATCACAGAATGTATTGTAAGTGACATAAGCAACAAAGTAGGGCCAAGTTTGGGTTGTGTTCCTGAGGTATTTTTTTCATTTTCTTAAGTCAGTTGTGTTTTAAGTCTGAATTTTCAGTACTAATGTGTTAAGATATTTAGACACTTAGGAGTTAGTTAAGATCTACTTGGTCTAATGTGTCATTAGGTAAAAGTGTGTTTCTTAGTGTGTTTCTTTAGTATGAATTAGTATGCATTTGTAGTTAGGAAATCCGACAGTCACAATATGTTCCTGACATAGAGTGATCCAACGGTTCATACTCTCCTCGATCTTAATGACCATTGATCTGTGTCTTAACACTCGATTGGTCCATGAACTCTATTTAAAGAGAATGGAGGGTCGTTTGCTAAATGATCGATTGTGAGAAACTCTCTTGTAAAATCTCTTTGTAATCTTTTTCTTTGCATTAATAAACTGCTCCAAGTGATCGCGTTGGCTGGGGTCGTGGATGTTTCCCCGTAGGGGTTTTACCATGTGAAAACATCGGTCTGTTGATATTTGATCCGGTTATGTGAGTGGCTACTGAAGGTGTTCTTCCTCTATTGGAATACCTGTGTTTTCGAACATGGTATCAGAGCCTGTTTGAAGACCTGCTCCTGTTGTAGATCGAGATTGTGAAGTCGAGTTGCCTCATCTCCATTTTCTGTCATTTTTGTACATTTTTTGGGCTAAGAGGACTGTTCGATTGTGTCTGGAGCGCTCATTTTAGTCAGGAACACTTTTCGTTTCACTCGAAAAGGTTTCCGTTTTCCCAAGATACGACCATTACAGTCAGATCTAGAGGTATAAAGCTTGAATACACATTTTTTTTAAATTTTTGCAGAGTAGTATTTTGGTTTTGTTTTATTTATTTCCAGGTTGCTACTCTTTTAGATCCATGTATTCTCTTTTCCCTATGCCCTGTGTGATCTTGACAAATAAAAAATAGATAGGAAAAAATGCATCTTCTGGGTAAGCTAACCGAGATCTAACCCTTGTTGTCATCAAGAAGCGAAATTTTTTTCTTCTGTGAAAAGAGTTTTTTTTTAGCACACTCTCCAAGGCCGTCTTCAACAACAACAAAAAAAACACCCCCAATCCTCCTTCTGAACATTAAAATATGTTTTGCTAGATCATTTGGTTAAAATTTGTCTTATTAAGTAAGAGGCCTTTAGTTCAAGTCTCTCTTTTGTTACCTTTTTTGAAAAAGTTCATGCTAAAATTGTAAAGTGTATTTAACTTCAAGTATAAAAGTGAATCACTATAAGTGGATTTAATATTTTATTTTAGAGTTATTTATTTTGCATGCATCTTTTATGTTATAAAGTAACTTCATTGTAAAAATGATCCCCACTTCTCTTTATAAAAGTGGGTCACTTCATAAAACAACTTACAGAATCACGTGGTCATTTGGTTACTAATTGTGCATTTTTAAAAAATGGCATAACTCGAACATCGGAAGTCCGTTTTCAGTGCCGTTTTTTTTAAAACCGCATAACTTTTCGAGCTCTTTCCATCCAGATCATTAGTTTCAGTTTTTAAATCCACATTATCTGCATATTTAATATGGATTCTACAAGTACTATCTTGCTTACCAACAACAACTACTTCCAATGAAAATCTCATATGGAAGATTTATTAAGAAGTAAAGGCTTGTACCAGATTACCTTGGGAAAGGAAAAAACACCCACTAATGATGATAAGAAAGACAAGTGGGATAATAGGAATGACGAAGCACGTGGACTAATCATAATTTCCATCTCTCCTAATTTAAGGTACCACCTTCATGATATTGATGACCCCAAAGAAGCTTGGAACACGATATAATCTGTGTTTGGTAAACTCAATATTATTCGAGCACAACAGCTAGAAAATCAAATGCTGACCTTGAGTCCAAATTATTTTTCTTGCCTTGGATACTATCCATCTAGGTTTAAAACACTCAGAATTTTATGTGAAGAATGTAAGATAAAGATGGAGGAAGAGCATTGCATCTATCTTATTCTTTCTAATCTAGGTAGTGCATATTCTGTGTTTTCCTTTTATGCCATGAGAGAGGCTCTAGGGGAAGAAGCTTATGAAAAACCCACTCTTGAGTCCTTTTGTACTTCTTTGATTCGAGAGGAAGATAAGCTTGTACAATTTGGAGTGATCAACACTGCAGGTCCCTCCAACAAAGCCTTAGTTACCCAGCAGAAAGATAAACCCAAGTATCCCAAGAAGAAACATCCTCGCTACAACAACAAACAACATAAGGGTCCCAAACCTGCTCAGACAGCTTCAACTCCCACTGGTGACAAAGGAGAAAAATATAAAGTAAGAATAATAACAGACATTGCAACTTTTGTGATAAAGATGGTCACGATGAGTCCAAATGTTTCAAGAAGATGGCAAATTTAGAAGCAGCGATGAAGAAGCACAATATCAGTATTGACTCTACTTATTCTTCTCACAGATATGCACTTTCTATTTCTGGTTTCTCCTTCAATTCAAATTCTACTACTACTTCTTCTTCTGATGAGTGGCTTATTGATTCAAGAGCATCTTATCATATGGCTAAGGATAAAGCCATATTTTCTACTCTAAATGAATGTAACACCAAGAAAATATTTGTTGGTGATGATAGAGCTCTTAGTGTTGTAGGATCTGGAACAGTTCAAGTAGATAATGGTCATTTCAATGATTTATTATGTGTTCCAAGTCTTTCTTGTAACCTTCTATCAGTATATCAAATCACTCATTCAGGTGAAGGTAAAACCGTCGAGTTTTCACCTCACCAAGTTGTAATCAAGGATCTAAAAGATCCTAAGCATGTTATTGAAACTGGAATTACTAATGATATTACCGGGTTGTACAAGTTTGACAACTTTGGGTCATCAACCTTTTCATCAGTTTTTGTTTCTCATAGCGATGACTTGAGAAAACTTTGGCATGAGTGGTTTGGTCATCTAAACTATTGCTCATTGTAGCAACTATGTAATCAATAGATGGTAACTGGTCTTCCTCTTGTTTCATGCAGAGATGGTGTTTGTGTCGGTTGTGTTCTTGATAAACATCATCAGGACAATTTTGACAAATGTGCCTCCTAGCACGCCTCGGGCCCTTTATAGCTTGTTCACAGTGATTTGTGTGGTCCACTTTCTTCTCCTTCCTTTTATGGGTGCAAGTATTTCTTAACTTTCATTGATGATTTTTCTAGACGTACTTGGGTTTACTTCTTCAAACTTAAGAGAGAAGTTTTTGACAAGTTTTTGGCCTACAAGGCTCTTGTAGAAAAACAATTTGGACATCAAATTCAAAATTTAAGAACAGATAATGGAGGTGAATATGAGAACAATAATTTTACAAGTTACTGCACTACACAAGGCATCCAAATGAAACACATTGTTCCATATACACCACAACAAAATGGTGTTGTTGAACGAAAGAACCACACATTAAAAGAAATGGAAAATTGTATGATCCAATCTAAGGGATTAAATCTAAAGTATTGGGTTGAAGTGATCAACTGTGCAAATTACATAGTCAATTGCACTCCCACAAAGGCTCTTAAAAATATAACACCAGAAGAAGCTTGGACTAAAATTAAACCAAATGTAAGTCACTTTCGTGTATTTGGTAGTATAGCATGGGCTCACATTCCTGATGAGAAAATGAAAGCATTGCAGCCTAAAAGTGAGAAGTGTATATTTGTTGGTTATTCTGAAGATATCAAAGGTTATAGACTTCTTCAACCACATTGTAATGAAATTATTCTTAGAAGAGATGTTAAATTTGATGAAAATCTCTTGGCCTATGAGCCTAATTCGACGGTTATGCCTTCTTCGGCCTGCTAGCCATCTTCGAAATTTGTGCCTTCTTCTGTTCCTATTATGGTTTCTTCTTCAGATGATGAAAGTGAGGATGATAATCCACCTCCGCCTGTTGACATTCCTCCAGATGAGTCATTTTAACTTGAATAAGCACCAGTTCCACCGCTTCCTATATGGGTCCGTTCAACACGAGAAGCAACTGGTGATCTTGTCGGTGATCCTTCATATCAACGTCAAACACATTCACAGTTCTAGTGAGCCTCTTCTCTTCTGGCTCAAGTTTCAGAGACTCACGATACATAGACATTTGCAGATGCTTCAGGTCATCCAGATTGGGATACAACAATGAATGAAGAGTATCGTTCTTCAATGGTAAACAATACTTGGGATCTTGTACCTCTTCCAAAAGGAATAAAACTTGTCAGATGTAAATGGGTCTACAGAAATAAGTATGCATCAGATGGAAGTGTTGAAATACACAAGGCTTGGTTTGTTGCCAAAGGATTTTCCCAAGTTGAAGGAATTGACTATAATGAAACCTTTTCCCCTGTAGCCAAAATGAATTCCATCCGCCTTGTTCTTTCCCTTTCCGCCTCACATAAATGGGAGGTCCATCAGATGGATGTTAAATATGCCTTCTTGCATGGCAATTTGAAAGAAGAAATCTACATGGAACAACCTCCTGGATATGTCCAGAATGACTCTAGCCTTGTTTTTCGCCTCAAGAAATCTCTTTATGGTCTCAAGCAAACTCCCCGAGCTTGGTATGCCAAAATGGACAACTTTCTTATTGCCACTGGATTCTCTAGATGTCATTCTGATCCTAATGTCTATAATAAGAAAGTAGGAAGTCATCTCATAATCCTTGTCCTTTATGTTGATGACCTTATCCTTACTGGTAGTGACCCAAAACTTTTAAACCATGTGAAAACCAACCTTAAGAAGAAATTTGAAATGACCGACTTAGGCGTTTTGCACTATTTCCTTGGCCTCCAAGTTTTGAAAACCAATGAAGGAATTTTTCTTTCCCAGTCTAAGTATGCTTGTGACATTCTTCGTCGCTTTCACATGGATGATTGTAAACCAACCCCTTCTCCCTTCCAGTCTGGAGTCAAGCTTACTACCACCTGTACTTCTCCTGAAGTTGATGCCACCCTATACCGTCAGTTAGTTGGTAGCCTCTTATACTTGAATCATACCTGTCCTGATCTTTCCTTTTTTGTTGGTATTGTTGCCCGGTATATGCAAACACCCCATGAAAGCCATTGGAAAGAAGCTAAAAGGATACTTCGCTATGTCTGTGGTAGAGTTCAGTTCAGGATACATTACAGTTCAAGGGGGACTCCTTTATTGGTTGGTTTCACTGATTTAGATTGGGCCGACAACCCTGATGATCAGAAGTATACTGCAGGTTATGTTTTCATCCTTGGTTCAAGACCTGTCACTTGGGAATGTAAGAAACAATAGGCTATTGCACTTTCTTCAGTAGAAGCAAAGTATCGATCAGTGGTAAATGCAAGTCAAGAAGCCTTGCGGCTTCGACAGATCCTTTCAGAGTTTGGATTCGAGCAGTAGCATCACACCAGCCTTTGGTGTGACAATAAAAGTTCTATCAAGCTCGCCAAAGACTCAGTTCAACATCAGTGCAGCAAGAACATAGAGCTACACATGCACTTCATCAGAAAACTCATTCATGATCAAGTTATTGAAGTTCTATTTTTCCCTACAAAAGATCAAGTTGCAGACATTTTCACAAAGTCTCTTACAGAAGCGAAGTTCGCCAAACTTTGATCTATGTTAGGAGTTCAGGAAGTTGTCACTAAGGGGGGATAGGCTCTAATGCTTCCTCCATTCTCCTATTGTTTCACTATTGTAAATCCTTCAATCCTATCCCAAGTTGTTCTTAAGGGGGGATGTTAGGATATTTAGACACTTAGGAGTTAGTTAAGATTTACTTGGTCTAATGTGTTGTTAGGTAAAAGTGTGTTTCTTAGTGTGCTTCTTTAGTATGCATTAGTATGAATTTGTAGTTAGAAAATCCGATGGTCACGATATGTTCCCGACATAGAATGATCTGACGATTCATACTCTCCTCGATCTTAACAACCATTGATCTGTGGCTTAACACCCGATTGGTCCATGATCTCTATTTAAAGAGCATGGAGGGTCATTTGTAGAATGATCGATTGTGAGAAACTCTCTTGTAAAATCTCTTTGTAATATTTTTCTTTGCATTAATAAACTGCTCCAAGTGGTCGCGTTGGTTGGGTCTGTGGATGTTTCCCCGTAGGGGTTTTACCATATGAAAATATCGGTGTGCTGATATTTGATCCGGTTATGTGAGTGGTTACTGAAGGTGTCTGTCCTTTGCTGGAATATCTATGTTGTTGAACATAATGAGTTTTCTCTTATGCAGATGGTTGCCTTGAGTTTCACCAACATTGCTCTGTTAAAAATATGACTTGATTTTCTTCTTTTTCTTCATCTAAGTTTGATTATTTATTGTATGATGTAACATACCATCTTGGATAGTTAAATACTAGAACTCTAGTCCAAGTCTTCGCAGAGGCTTGAAAGCTTCATTAAATCTATGGAAATATTTGGGGTTTCACTTTAATAAAATATTACTTTTCATGCTCTGAAATATTTTTTTTACTATTCCAAGTTTCGTTTTAATTTTTGTTTTTAATGTTATATTTTTAAAATATAAAAAGATACAAATCACATGCACTCATTAACTTTTGTAATTTTATAAATTCCTTTTATTTATTTATTTTCTTTTAAATAGTTTAAGATTTCACTTTACTAATTTTAATATTTAAAAGAAAACACGAAAAAATATTCCATTTTCACTAACTTTAACATTAAAACAAAGAAAAAGATTCATTACAACATGTTACACATTTTTTAAAGGTTTTTGTAAATATTAACAAGTTTGTTTGTATTTTTTTTTTATATCAATTTGTTTTAGATTTTTCACTAACTTAGTTTAAATTATATCGTTTTGTTTATGAATTTTAAATAGTTCTTGTAATTATTAATTAATATTTAGATTATTTTGCTTCAAATAACATTATTTTCATAGTCAAGTAGTAGAGTTATTTTCTGTAGGGTTCTAGCTTCAAACCCTTGCATGCGCACCGCCCTAAGACCTTGCTGCAGCCATGGGGGTCGAGGAAGGGGGGCCTCATGGCCCCTGTTACATCTCTGTCATCACCCCTAAGCATGGATTCAAGAACTTCAAATGTCCTCCCTTTGAGATTCCAAATGAGTTGAAAAACATCCTTTGGGAGGATGAGATGCCGAAGGAGAAACCAATGGAAATTGACCCTGAATCAAACCATCCAAAAGTGGATTTCTCCTGGGAACCAAGAAAATTCATTCTGCAGGCTCCTATAGAACCCAAATATACTATCATCTCTCCAAGGATAAACTACCAGAAACAATACATGAAGGATTTCACCCTAATAGGAAAATTCCTGGGATTATGGCCATCAGAAAAAGACTTAGTTAAATGGATTCAAAATTGGTGGAAGCCTAAGGTTCATTATGACCTCCAACTCGGATCAAAAGGCTTCTTCACTATCATCCTGCATAACCTAGAGGACCGAAACCGAATCTTTGAATGAGGACAATACTTTTTCAACTCGACAAGTCTTTTCCTTCATTTTTGGACAAAAAATTTCAGTCCAAAGGAGTATTTCACGCATGCACTGGTCTGGCTCCAATTGTAATTGCTACCTCAAGAGTTCTGGCTGGAAGAAATAATTGCAGGAGTCGACAACACGATTGGAATCTATCTCAAAGCTCCAGAGGCAACAAAACAACGAAAGTACACTACTTATGTCCGAATATGTGTTTACTTAAATATATCCAAACCTCTCCCCGGAGCCATTACCCTGGACTACCAAGATGAAGAATGGTCCCAAACCTTGGATTACAAGCACATCCCCTTCTGATGTAGGAAATGCCATGAACATGGACATCTATTCTGCGACTACCCCCTAAATAACCCCAGCAAGTCAAATCCCGAGGATCTTGACAAAAACATGGACAGTTTCACCCAAATCATGAGCTGCCGCAGGAATCCGGCCAAAAGAACGCCTCCACAAGCCCCCGATGGACCCTCAACCAACAAATATTTCGAATCCCTTCAAACCCCGTCAGAAAATCCAATTATTCCTTCCGACCCCCTGTCAAATCCCTCAATCCCAACGCAAGTACATGGTTCTCCAAATCCGATCCCACCTACCACTAGATCCAATCAAATCCCCAACTCAAAGACCTCCCTTCCTGCAAATATCGGACCGGAAATGGGAGACCTAGACATAGATCTAGAAGACTAGGAACTGGCAGGAATAGATTTGGTACACCTAGAACAAGCCTACATAAAACAACAATTCTACACTATACCTACGGATCAGCTACACAAAATCCATAAGGTCTTCCTCAACTCTACAGCAGGAGGATCAACCCAAGCCAATCCAAATCTAGGAATACAAAAAGGAAGCTCAAAAGAACAATGCAAACCCAAAAAAGAAGAGAAAAAAAGGGGTAGAAAACCAAAACACCAACTCATTCAAGATGTGGGCAATTTCCTAGTGAACTCGGGCCAGATCCACCTGATCTCGGATAGCTTTCCTCCCCTCCAACCCTCATCATCCTCATGAAGATGCTATCGTAGAATATAAGGGGTCTCAATGCAAGAAGCAAGAAAGGATTGCTTCGGGAAAGGATAATGAAGAAACAAACATACATTCTTCTCTTGCAAGAAACGAAATGCGTGAGAGAGGAAGCTTCTCAAATTCTTCAAAAATGTTGTAAGCAAGATAATTTAGTGGAAGTCGGCGTACAAGGTGAAACAAGAGGGCTAGGTGTACTATGGAACCCTGCCAAGGTACTGATGGAGTGATTCTTCACCTCCATCTAGACCATCACAACCTCCTTCCAACTCATCAACTCGAACAAGTCAGGCTTTATCACGAATGTCTATGGCCCTACAACCCCAAGAGACAAGGACAACTTCCTCCATCATTTGGAATGGCTTGCTAATCATATCGGAAATCAACGATGGATCATTGGGGGAGACTTCAATATGATAACAGGTCTGGAGAAAAATAAGGGGGGCACGCAAAATTTAGGAAATACAGTGAGAAGTTCCACTGAATCATTGGTCTGCTAGATCTAATTGACATAGAAACAAAAAATGGACCCTTCACCTGGTCCAATAGATGCTTGGGGACACAACATGTCTCTAGCAGGTTAGACCACTTCTTAATCTCATAACCCTTCATGTTGGATGGCCTCTCATGGAATTCCACTATGATCGACACTCCAGGATTCGATCATTGACTGATACTCCTTTCGATAAGTATTAGTGGAACCCTAGGGAGTAAATCCTTTTGCTTTGAAAAATTATGGCTAACACACCCGGACTTTCAAGCCAACATAAAACTTTGGTGGAAAGAATAAACAATCACTACAGGCACTCCTATGTACAAATTTCAACAGAACCTAAAAAACCTCAAGAAGCATTTAAAGGCATGGAATAAATCCACTTTTGGAAACATTTTCCATGCTCAGGAAATCCTCAACCAGAAAATTCAATACATTCAATAGCATATCCGAACACAAGGCCTCACTGACTCTCTAAAGGAGCAAGAATCCATACTCAACAATCAGATGGCTGAAAAATGGGCGCAGGAAGAAATTCTTTGGAGACATAAACCCTGTATCCAATGGCTCAAAGAGGGAGAAAGAAACACCAAATTTTTCCACAGATCCATGCTCCAATCTTGACATACTAATCGTATCACTCACATTGTCTCGAACCAAGGCTTGGAAATCCAAAAGCACGGAGACATGAAAAAGAAATTATTGTCTTACTACAAGAACCTTCTTATAGAACCCCCTATAGATCACACTGAAGCTATTGACTCAATCCTCAAGAATATTCCAAAGGAGGTCACCAGTGAAAATAACGAGGTCTTGATGCGTCCTATTACCAAAGAATAAGTGGATCAAGCCCTTTGGGATACTTTGACAGGAAAAGCCCCTAGGCTCGACGGGTTTACTTTGGACTTCTTCTATCATTGTTGGGATATCATTCGAGAAGAAGTCTGGGAAATTATAGAGGATTCTAGAAAATCGGGGCAGGTCTTACAGGCCCTCAACGCCACCTTCATCACTCTCATTCCAAAAGAGAACAATGCTACCTCCCCAACTCACTTCCAACCCATTTCACTCTGCAACGTGATCTACAAGATTATCATGAAGGTCATAGCCAAGTGTCTTAAACCAATCCTACCATACATAATCTCTCTGGAACAGTTAGGGTATGTGGAAGGCAGACAGATCTTGGACAACATCATTCTGGATCACGAAGTAATCCATTCACTTCATGCAACCAAGTCTCCTGGTATGCTTCTAAAACTGGATCTATGCAAATATTTTGATAAACTTAGTTGGAAATACTTAGAATCAACCCTTCTAGCCTTTGTATTTGATCCTTCTTGGGTCTCCTGGATGTCAATATCACCTCCTCGTTCTCCATCCTAGTCAATGGCATCCCTTCCAGGCCTTTCTCTCCCTCCAGAGGAATAAGACAAGGGGATCCACTTTCACCCTTTCTCTTCATCTTAATGGCGGAAGGGCTAAGTCGAACCATTAAAGTAGCCATCATAGATCACTCCCTCTTAGGATTCACCCCCCATGGAATCTCTCCGCCCATTTCGCACAGTCAGTTCATGGATGACATACTCTTAATGGGCATCCCCACAGTCCGAGAAGCTCTCCAAATTAGCACCATGATCAACCTTTTCTGTGATGCTTCAAGCATGGAATTAAACCTCTCTAAATCCCAAATCTTCTTCTTCAACACGCCTATCCAGATCCAATGTCATATCACATAACTCTTGGGGTTCACCTGAAGCGTCCTCCCCTCCAAGTATCTTGGCATCCCCCTAATTGATAATCCTCTAAGAAACACTTCTTGGGAATATATGTGATCCAGGTGGATGTCGATGGCCACCCACATTTTCCAACTATCTCAAAACAGTTTTATGGAAATTTTGACAATTTACTATTTTTAGCAGTTTTTTCGGGTCCCAAACTTCTGGGGCTATTTTGAGGCCCTAAAAGATGTTTTTTGGGAAAATAGGGAGCAACATGTAAGAAGTTTAATGTTTCTCACATCAAAAGTTGTAGTCCTTGGATAGATCTTTCTAATGAGCTATCGTATGCCCCAAACGAAGATCATATGCCAAAGTTACGCCCCATGGGAAGTTGACGTATCAACTACCTCCATTTGGGCCCACAAACCTTTTGGCTTTTCATCTTTTGGGGTTAGGGTTTTATATTTTCCTTATGTTAAAAAGGCCCTTAGAGCTTCATTGTAATAATCATCTTCTTGCGAATGTGAGTAGGTATCACATCTCTTCTCAGAGATAAGATGCCACCATTCTAGCGAGTCTTTCACTCTATATTTTTGCAGTCTTTGTACATTTATTTCATTAATAGAAATCGTGTATTACTGTATCTCTGTGTTTATGGTTGCATCTCTGATACATTTATGTTATATTGTTGGATATTTGATATATATCCACTCTCATTTCGTGCCAAAAATAATCCGGGTCAATCTTCTATCTAACTTCAGGAAAAAACTAGCCTCTTGGACCTTTCACTCGCTCAATATTCATGGTCGCCTTGTCCTCCTTAAGTCTATCCTTCAAGCCCTCCCGATATATGATTTCTCAGCTCTTGCGACCCCAAAATTTATCCTCAACACTCTAAGAAATATCAAAGGAAATTCCTCTAGCATGGATCCAAAGAGGGATGCAAATTGGCTCTAGTCAGTTGGAAAAAAATGTGCAGACCAAAGTACGTAGGGGGATTCGGTCTCAGAGATCCATCTATCCTCAATAAAGTCTTCAGTGAAAAAATCTGGTGGAGATGGTTAAAAGTGCCACAATACCTCTGGGCGCATCTATGGAGGAAAAAATACACACCTTGCACTCTGGAAAAAGATCTAATCAGATGGAATGGTCAGTTCCCTGGATCTATCATCTGGAATGAAACCAAGAATAACAAGGGCATGATAACAGATCACACTTTCTAGGAACTACAAGGTGGGACCTCGACCCTATTCTAGAGCGACTCCTAGCAACAACTTCCATCTCTGGACAAGGATCCCAATCTGTGCACTTTTATTCCCTTCACGAAAGGCATAGATCTCCAAAAGGTAGCCGACTGATGGATTCCAGAAGACAACAGAGACACCTAACACAAATGAAAAAACACCCACGAAGAGATGCATATCCCTCTTGAGATAAATATCCAGCCATTACTTGATCATCTCAGTTCCATGAGAATCTTTAGCCTATAAGGGGAGGACAGTCTAAGGTGGGGACACTCCAATACTGGCACCTACAACCTCCAAGAAGCTTATTTTCTCAGTGTTGGTCATAACTCCCTCCCAAAAGAAGCAATTTGGAACAAAATATGGGGCACAAAGCTCTGGCCAAAAATCAACACCTTCCTTTGGTTAGCGGTGAACCATAGTATCCTCACATGGGACAATCTAATGAAAAGAGGCTTTATAGGCCCCTCCTGGTGTCACCTTTGTTGTAACGAGGAAGAGACTCAGAACCACCTTCTCAATCTTTGCTCCTACAACTCACACCTTTGGGACCAATGCACCAATATCATGAGAATATCAGATAGGAATCATCTCGGTATCAAGGAAACAATGGAGGAATGGAGAGATTCAATTTTCCAATCTCCCATCCTAAACAAAATTTGGCAGCTTCTACTTGGATTTATTCTTTGGAAAATTTGGAAAGAATGGAATCGCATAATATTCAAATCTTCCTACTTGAGCTGGCAAGAAGTATGGGCCAAAATACACTCCAACATTAAGGAAACAATCAACTTTCACCCCTGGACAGATCAGGATTAGATATGCCCGAAAAATGAGCTCATCATCCTCAATGCTTGGCAACTCCATCTTTCCCCCTCCCTTTCACCCCCCCCGGCAAGTAGAACTTCTAAGATCGACCCCTCTCATTGGGTGGATTCTCAAGTTGGATATCACAAAAACAAATTCGACGGAGCCTCCAGGGGGAATATAGGGCATGTTGGTTATGGGGTAGCCATACGCAACAATAAAGGGGAGATCCTCCACCTCTCAGCTAGAAACTTGGGCCATAAAACAAAAAATGAAGCGGAAATTTGGGGATTTATCAAAGGTCTACAAGCGTCCAAAGAGAAATGGATAAACCTCTTTATAGCATAAGGTGACTCAAAGATAGTCATTAACCTCCTCTCTCATCTCCTAAATGGTGCAGATCTAGAGAAGATCTCCCCAATATGTAGACTTCCAAACGGGTTGATCAAAATAAAGTCAATCCTTCAGCCTCAGTGGGTTATTTTTCCTTCCCACGTCTGAAGAAACGAAAATCAAGTAGCAGAGATGTTGGAAAAATTTGGGGTAGACCTGCAAGAAGGATAATTTTTATGTTCTCCAACCTCTTCTCCTACTCACCCCATCGTGATCGCTTGCAAAAACATGGATCACAACAAGGACCAACCCCCGGATGGGGTGACATCGGATATGATGGGTGGATGGCCAGATGGGAAGACACTTGGCCACGTCTCTCGCCACCTCAAGCCAATGCAACTCGCACCCACCTCCACCATTAATCCATGCCTTTAATACCTCAGCCTCAACAACTCTACATTCATTTGAACTCAAACCCATTTAATGGTATGGCACTCCAGTTCATGGGAGAAATAATGGTCATGGGTTGTTCGAAGGCCCAATCCCATCATCCTACCGAGTTCAGTGGATTTAGGCCAGCGTTGAGGAACGCCATGACTCATTCGAGCCCCTAGCCTCCCGAGTCCTGGCCTCCTCTGGAAAACGATCTAGTTTTATGCCTATCGATCAATTTTTCTTGGTGCTCTCAGCCCTTAGAGACCAATTATCTTCCTCCTGTCAGCTATTTCTCTTGGCTGTGGTTCATTTCCAGTCCCTTGCATAAAAATTCTCCATCTCTCCTTCTTGGGTCTCTGGTGATATTCCTAATTACACGAATTCAAGGTAAATCAAAATGGGGGGCATCCTAGTATGTTGCAAGAGGAAGAGGTGCGAGAGGATGAGGCAAGTAGGATCTTCCAAGCTTCCCTCCAGACCTTGTGCGTTCCTCCACCCCAGAGCATCTCCTAGCTTCTCCTCGTGTCATCTCCCTAAAACACTCTCCCGATCAGGCCACTTCTCGAGGTCGGCCTCCTATGTCTTCTCCTTACACCTATTGAGTTGAATGGTTCGATAACCAGGAAAACTCTGGGCTTTGTGCCAAAACTCAGCCCATCACACCCCCGCCAGCCTCCACCTCCGCCTCCCCCTCCTCCTCCCTCCACTCCCCCCAGTCCATCTGTCCCTTTCTCTTCTTCGTCCTGTCCCCTCCCCTCTCCTGACTCCCCCACCTCATCCTCTGATTTTCCTCCACTGCCTCCACCCCCTCATGTTTTCACCCGCTGCGCTAGGAAGGAAGCTATCACAGACTCTTTAGACGCCATCAAGTGAGTAATGGATGATGTCAAAGGTGCCATCACTGCAATGCAACACAAAGAAAAAGATTGGACACATCATGAGGAACACTTGATGACTCTGCTATAGAATCTCAGGCAAGCTATTTCGAACACAGGTGTTCCATGCAGGGAAACCACGCAAGACCAAAGGCATGAGCAGAGGCTCGACCCCAATTCAAGATAGCCTCCTCCCGCTCAGGTTTCCAATGTTTTCATGCATCCAAATAATTTATCTCACAATTTCTCTTCCATGTGAGACATCTCAGTTCTAAGGTTTTGTAGATTTAGCTCATTTCAGTTTTGTGTTTTGGTATGGATAGTCTTGCAAGAAGTATAATCACCCTGCGTGGCATTCTAGATCTAGTTTTGAACATTTCAGGTTTACCTCAGTTTTTCAAGTCTTGGATGGTTACAATGAAATTTAATGGCCACGTGACATCTTTGGTTTCCCACCAGGGAAAAGCTGCCACAACCACCTGGGCTAGTATGACAACTGTAATTCTCACTGCTTAGCAGGCTCTAATACAAATTCTAACTTACAGAAAAAAAAAAAATAGATTCTTTTCTTTTATTTAATTCATTTTTTTTTTAACTTTTATTAGTAAATTTTCACTAACTTTTCTTGACATTTCATAAAGCAAAAGGTATAAAAAATTGTAAAGTTACAAAAGCACATAAAAATCAAATATTTGCAAAAATAATAAATAATCATTCATGCTTAGAATTCCATGTTTTACGGTCTAATGTGTTTAATCTTAGGCTATAAAATAGGGTGACTATTCCTACCTACCTCTTATTGGTTTAGCCAACCAAGAGGTTGAGATGTTGATGTTAGGAACTCTCTAGTCCCTTGACATCAACAAGGCACATCCACTAGAGTGTAACACACCCAATCCACTTAAAGAAAATTTTAAGGGAATGGAGTATTAAAATTCCACTTTCCTTACCCATATCAAATTTCTCTTTGACAACACTATCATATTCTACTCATTAAGAGATTTCCAACGACTATGATTTTTCTCAAACCTGAGCTCTGGATCAAAAGTTATGGCCTTCCAAAGTTCTTGGGTTTTCATTGGCCATGGTCCACCTCATTCCCATGTCACAATCCACTTGGCTCCTTGTCACTCATGTAATTTGATGCAGCATTGATGTGGCGCATGCCACTTGGTCCATCAAACCCTTCAAATCAACTGCTCACTCCAGTAGATCTAACAGTCTATGAAGTTGAGTAGCCTACAACTCTGATTATTTCGGAGTCTCTATTAACACGATGGTTAGCTTTTTCCTTCTCTATATCATACCAATAAATCAAATGGGACCCAGAGAAACCTATATTCGAGTGAAGTCTCGCCTTTCCCCAATCGACGGTCCAAATAATCTCTTCAGAGTCTTACCTGAACTCTTCGAAGTGGCATTTTGAACCTTTCAGAGTTGTACTCTGAACTCTCGAGAGTCAACTCCATCTCTAGTGGCACCATTACCACTTGAATTCCGAGACCCCCATGCACCCGCAACCTAGGAATCTATTGCCACATGTACCTTCCACCTGGTATGACATGTGGCACACACGTTCCCAAGAAAATCTGTCTCGAAAGGGCCAAAATTTCATGACACATGGCACAATATTTACCTAACATGTGGCACCACCTGCATTGTGACACATGGGATGGGGTGGGTCTACACTTCATCATGCGGTATCTTCTTTGATATTCTAGATGTTGATACATGTCCCAAGAACATTGTTTGGGATGACATCATTCCCCTCATTGTTGTTTGCCTAGAATATTGTTAGGCTTCTTTGATAGATCGATGACAATGATCAGATTGTCGCTCCAGTGTCTATAAAAAATTCATATATACCCTCCATCAAAGTCATACTTCGAACCCTTAGGAGGAGTACTCTGAACCCTTTAGAGGAGTACTTTGAACCCTTCGAAGTTGTACTCCAAACTCTCTAGAGTCAACTCCAAAAATGGTCAACTTCAATCCAACTAGACCCGCACTCATCCCGTCGACCAATCAACTATAGACACGCATGATCATGCTATAACTCTTTCTCAACATCGCTCATTCTTCCCCCTCAAACTTCTAAGTGGGTCCCTCGCTGATCAACGACTAAGGTTAACGAATTTGCTTCCAAATATATGAACAACACTCAAATTTGGAGTCTTTTGTTTGAAGCTTTTCTATGACCACTTGAGAGCTCCCTCCGAAAGATTCAATTTGAAATACTCACTTCGGTGCCTCCCCTTCAGATCTTTTCCACAACACTAAAAAATTTCCTCCAAAATTTCCACTATGAACAGTCCACCACGATCAACGATTCAGATCTCTCCTAGTTTAATACAAGATTTGACAGTGATAAAACCACCGCTTTGGGGACTTATCCATTTCTTTAGTTTTAAAAGACTTCCAGATTTCCAAGGTTTCAAAACCACTCTAAGGCCATTATAACTCATTAAAAATTTAAAGGGAAAATCTTGCATGATTTGCAGTCTTCCCATACAAGGAAACAACGCTCAAGTTCGCAACAGTCCATACTTACTCATTTTTACGTTTATCAGATCAATAATGGGAATTATAATAGATCCTAACCATCATGCATTAAAACCATGGCTTATAAGAGATCGAGTTTCTTTTTTGATTTCAAACATTTACACATGCATTAATATATATCATTCATAATCATTTTCAATAAAGATAAACACTTATCTGGTAGGGAAATTTCTAAATCCGACTAACTGAGATAAGATGCCTTTCCTCCCAACTTTAGGCCTTGTTTTAGTAAACAATCATATATAACACCACACTTATACCAAGCCATGATACCACCAAGGAAATTGACTCAGTAGGGTTTCGATTTTGCGATGATCGAAGAAGGTTACTCTCCTTCCTCCTCTAACATTGAAAAAGTTGCCACCTCCCACTGAGTTTTGGATCTCCACAGGTTTATTAGGTGGTTTCTCAACTGGATTTCCTTTTCACAAGGGAGTCCCTTCTCTGCTCAATAGTCCCTCGGTGACCTCCCCTTACCAATGTTAGTTTCTATCCAGTAAAAACCAAGTTGCGACCCACTAATGCTCCAGTTCGGGATCCAAGTATTTTTTGTTCATGGTGATCATCAACAACTCAGACAAACTACCTTTTTTCCTCCAGAAATCTCTCTGTTTTCCTTTTTTTTCCTCAGTCAACACCTCTAAACCTCTACTCTGTGTTCTCTCTTTCTCGTCTTTGTGTATCCTCCGATGTTGTGTGTCTTCTATTCTCTGTGTGATCATGTTTTCCTCATCCAATATTCTTTTCTATTCCCTCAAAGATTTATGTGACTTCCTGCAGACGTAACCTACAATCTACAACTTTCCAGTCTAAAGGAGCGGTTCCTTGGTATCCCCTTGTGAGTTTTTCAATGGAACTTTTCTCTCTGTAAGAGTCAACTTCCAATAATGATTAGCTTCCCCAACCACCTCTGTGATTTATTTCAATGGTCACATGGTTTAATGTATTCTGGTAGGCGTGGCTTAATGTTTCCAAGGATAAATTAGCTTGTTGCGCAAGATTCCTAGTTTTTTCACTGATGCATCTTAGTTCCACTTCACTCAACTGTTCAATCAGTCCCTCATCCTCATCAATTTCCTTTGGTGTATCATGGACATTACTATCAAGGATGTTCCCTCTCATTTAGCGGTTTGGTATTTATATTAAATCAAAACATAATTATATGCCTCATCACATTCATATATGAAGTTTGTGCATGTTGGCCCTTGGTTATGGAAGCAAGCAAAGATTAAGGGAGAAAAGGAAAAATGAAAACTGCGCAGAAGACACAGTGACTGATACTGGGTCGAAGTGAGAAAAAGAGCAGAAAAGACAGAGTGAAGTAAGAGAAACGAAGTCGTTGGACAAGGAGATTGAGGATGACAGATCATCAAGGAAGAGGGATCGTGGACAATTCAACAAGCGAAAGAATATGTCAACAGATGCTTTGAAGCACCGACGCGAAGGAAGGAAAGACAGGCTAGTGAAGCCCTAAAAACGTGGGTCAAGTTGACCTAGGATTTTAGACACCTAGGATTTTGGTATCTAGGGTTTTGACAGTTAGGTTTTTAACCTAAGGGTGTCTGAGAGCTACTGTAATGTATAAATAAAGGTCTAAAGGACATGGGATGTATTGGTGCTAAGTTGATTGAGAGTCCATTGTTATTGTATGATTGAGTGAGTACTACTATGTGAGAGAGAAGTTTTGAGTGCGAGAGATAAGATCTTCAGCTGGGTGCGAAGATCAACCCTGCAGCTGGGTGCACAGGGAGGATAGAGAAGAAGAGAAGATATGCTAGCTAAGAACGCAAATAAGAACTGTATGCTTCCATATTAGTATATCATAAAGGACAGTTCTATGGACATAGCCCTAGGGAGAGGGTGAACCACATATATCTTGTGTTATGTGTGATTGATGTTGTGTTCTCTGCCATTTGATATGATGCTATTGTGATATTGTGTTAGATCTTAAATGTAACTTGCACATTAGGCTTATGGAAGATAAAGGATTAACTAGGTGGCTATGTGTTGTTGCAATGAATAAACTCTGCATTTCTTCTAGTTGTAGACACTTGTGTCTTGCAACCCCCTATAGCTACTTTGGGTGAGACTGCATCTGCTTCGCAGATGTTGCTAAAAGGGATAGTATTTATGGCTTGTTGGTGTGTTGTTAGAGCTGAACCCTGGGTCTTCCCATGTGCCAGCAAATGGTTCTGTTGCTGGGACATGAATATTCTTGAGGGAATGTCAAGGTGGTTTCCATCGAAGACATAGATTCAGAAGTGGATAGAAGATTAAGAAAAGGACTTTGTTGAAGCCCAAAACAAGAGCCCTAATATTATACAGAAGATTGGTTGGGAAGATATATCTTTACTGATATACAAGATATTTTCTTTGGAGGAATCCATCGGGAGCTATATGAGTGGCTAGCTCAGACCACCTATGGTTTGGACAATGGCTCTGATCAAGAAGGTCAAGAGAGTTGATAACCCCATGCCAAGAGTGGTATATCACTGGTTTGATAGCACCATTGGAGGGTATATCACTGAGTTTGTTGTTGATAGAGTGGAATCGTATAGCCAGGCAGAGAGATATTTCTTTAAGGGACCTAGAGGAAAATTTTTACATTTTCTAAAGTTGAAGATCAATATGCTATTGCATGAGAAGAACATCTTGAAGATACAGTAATTGGTCAGATCGGAAGAGCTAATGTTCAAAAATTTAGACAGCGATAGTGACACGGAGGCTGGACATACGCACAGTGGGAAAGTATTTAGAGAAGTTCACCTCGCGAACCTGTTTAAGCATAGCTACAAAAATGAAGGGTTCTATAGTGGACAAGAGATAGATCTAACAGATGAAGAGCATTCAGAATCCGCTAGGACAGAGGAACCAGGCCAAGAAGAGCCAAAAACTTCAATAACTACGCTGACTGTTGAAGTAAGTACTCTTATTCCTCCTGTTGCTTCAACAACATTAAGTAGCCAGAGTAACCCGAGTCATCAGAACACTCAGAGAATTGTCGCTAGCAGTCCACCACATACTCAGTTAGGAAACCTAGGAAGATGTATGGTAGATGAGATGAGGTTACCCACCTTTAGAGGAGATGGATCTGAAGATCCTGATCAACACTAGTTTCTATGTGAAGCTGTGTGGAGTATTAAGAATATCACCGATGAAGTTGTCAAACGAGCTCAGTTCAACACTACCCTAAGAGATCGCGCACTAAGCTAGTACATGAAATTTTTCCAATGAGATACACCTAAACCATTGAACTCCATTAAGACTGCGCTAATTTCTGAATTCAAGAAACCTAAATCGGAGTCGCAGTGCATTACAAAACTAAAATAAATCAAGCAGAGAACAATTGAACCTATGTGAGAGTTTGATCAGATATTTAAGACCTTGACAAGCCATTTCAGTTTTTGGATCCTAGATGAGAAAAACAAGGAATGGCTCATTGCTGCCCTCTTGCCACACATCAAAGTTCCTCTGATGCAACAAAATATTTCTTCGTAGGCTAAGGCACTGGAGATCACCATGAAATTAGAATCAACCCCTATGGGAGAATCCATCTCAGGTATGAGTCAAATCTTGAGTCATCTAACTACTTTATCACTATAGGTCGAAGATATGAAGAAAGACAAAGGAAAATATAAAAGAGAAGACATGTGGTGTATCAGATGCAAATCAGAAGGCCATGAAAAGGAACATTGTCGCTTATTTCATGAATGCTTGGCCTTTGGAGCTCCGATCCCTTTGAAGCAAGTTACCCTACCCTGGTGCGAGGTATGTAGAAATCGACATCGCCCCGGTGAGTGTTACTATCTGGAAAAATATGTCCAGACACCCACAAATCTGTATTGCACGTTATGTAAGTCGGTAAGACATGACGAAGGATTTTAGGGATTATGATCTCATGCATGAAATTTCGAGGGATATATACAAAATTAAAGGTGAAGTACAACAAGAAGGAAGCACTATGCAGTATAATTCCCCTGGGAGAGGAAACTTCAACCCTCAGGGTGGATTCCAAGGAAGAGGAAGAGGAGGAGGTATGGGTCAAGGTCGAGGATAGATCATTTGTTATAACTGCACACACCCAAGACACTTTGCAAGGGACTGTCAGAACCCTTATACCACTTGCATCTATTGCAACTCATTCGAGCATGTTATCGAGGAATGTGTAGCATTGTTGGCTAAGCTTTAGAAGAAACAAGGAGGAAACCAACAAATACAACTAATCAAAGAAGAACCTCACGGAGCAGATCCCAGAGTCGTTGTTATCACATGAGGAGGTGTTGTTATAGGAGAAGGCAGATTGATCCAAGGAAAGACTATAGAAGAATCAAGAGTCAGGAAAGCTGTAGAGAAGACATAAGAGTTTGACCCAAGGAAAGAGAAGCAGATATTTGAAGAAGCAAGAAAGGAATTCAGAAGTGATCAGGCTTCTTCATCAAAGGTTCGAATAAAAGTAAGAGAATATGGAATTCCTATGGAATTTGATTAGTCTACTCCTCCCTGAGATGGAAAAGAGGTGAGTAAACTTATCAGTTTCTTGTATACGTTTATTGAGTTGATTAAAGATGAAAAATCCAT
The DNA here is from genome assembly GCA_009831015.1 of Picea engelmannii. NCBI lineage: Eukaryota > Viridiplantae > Streptophyta > Pinopsida > Pinales > Pinaceae > Picea > Picea engelmannii. The sequence goes on from ML780626.1 coordinate 600,022, forward strand.
ACAAGAACTACAAAATTTGGTCAAACAATATGAGGTAGGAAGGATAGGTCCTTTGTCGAATAAAGAAATACATAAAAAATCCAATAAGAGAAGGAGAAATAAAGAACTACACCTTAATGATCAGATGGGAGAGTACGATATAGACTATGTGGTCCTCGACTTAGGGTCAGAGGTCAATGTCATGATGAAACAGACCTGGGCACTGATGGGAAAACCTAATTTTATCTATTCCCCTATCAGGCTTAGGATGGCTAATCAACAAGCTGTAAGCTCCTTTGGAAGACTGGAGCGTGTCCGTGTGGACATCGATGGAGTAAGGAAGTTTGCAAACTTTGAGGTGATTGAGATAGTTGATGATAGTTGTCCTTACCCTGCACTGTTAGGAATTGATTGGGCTTTCAATAATTCTACTTTGGTTGATTTAAAGAAAATAAGAATGACGTTTGAAGGAGATGGTCTTAGGGTCATTGTACCTTTGGATCCCGATGAAGGTCAAAGATACATAGAACCCATCATAGAATAATATCATGCATATGAACTAGAAAACGTATACAAATTAACAACTAGACAACATGATTACATTAATCCTACAATAGATGGGAATTTGAGATGGCGAAGTGACAATGCATGCTCATCAAATTCAGAAGAAGCACTCAAAAACTGGCAGAACAAATGTACAAAGTATCTACAATGAGATGTGCTAGATTAACCCAAGAAGTTTGCGGGATCGGCACAACAATAAGTAACTTGCCCACCTTTGATGGTATGAATCATTTAGAAGCATTCTTGTTGGACTTTGAAGAAATTGTACCAACACCAAAAATATTGTTGGCAATGGATGAGGCCCTGAAATCAACTCCAGCGAGATGGTGCGGAACACACAAAAAAAATATTACAGACTGGGTACAATGTCACACTTTGATGACAGTGTGATTTTCAGAGCAAGTAGAAGGTTGTGAAGTTAGGTACACAGGTCAAAGCTATCCAAAGGACCATGTGTGAAGTTGCGAGGAAGCCTGAGGAAACATTCCTCAAGAACAGTGGGTACACAAATTCATTAACACACTGGACACAAATCCCATCAACTTGTATCTTCAAGAAGAACTGCGCCTCATCACTGTAGATTGGGAAGGTATGACCCAGAAATTTGTAACTACCTTTTTGTTTGAAATCCAATATCCTACAGTAGATCAGGCATTACAGGTTGTAAGACAAAAAGTGTTCGAGGAGGAACCTAGCCTCCATTTGGAGCAAGAAGAGGATGAATGGACTGTGCCTCTTCAGAAGTTGCAAGGCTGTTACAATATCAATGCAGTTGAAGACGATGGTCCTAGGAATGTGAACATCGCAAAAACAAAAGGCCAAAGAGATGTAGAAGGACCAAGAATCGAACTACCTTTTGTTGGACAGCCAATCAAAATAAAAAAAGTCAACATTGGAACAGAATAGATACCAAAGCTTGCAAATGTTGGAGATTATTGGGATGTTTCCACTATTGACAAGATCACAAAATTACTGCATGAATATCATGACTTGTTTCCAACCAAGTTCACTGATATGAAGGGCATTAAAGGACCCATGGGATAAATGCGTATCCCTTTGAAACCAAATGCAAGGCTAGTTAAAAAAAAGACCCTACAGATTGAACCCCAATAAAAGGAGAAAGTGAAGATTGAGCTTGACAGAATGTTGGAAGCAGGAATCATAGAACCTATTGAAGAATTAGAATGGATTAGCCCTATGGTGGTACAAGATAAGAAGACAAGAGAAATCAGGATCTGTGTAGATCTTAGGAAACTGAATGATGCATGTTTGCATGATCCATTCCCTACACCATTCACTGACGAAGTGCTAGACAATGTAGGAGGAAAGGAGGTATATTCTTTTACAGATGGATTTTCAGGATACCATCAGATCCGGATTTCCAATGAAGATCGCCATAAGACCACATTTGCAACATAATTGGGATCCTACCAGTATACAATGATTCCATTTGGATTAAAGAATGTGTGATCACTCTGTAAATTCCTAGAGGTTGTTGAAAGGAAGAATAAATTTACCAGAGGTGGACTTTATCCAACCACTTCAAAACTGGGATCTAGCCCTGCCAGTTTCAGAGAGGGATCTCTTTGTAGGATTTAACTTTGTTTTAAATTCAGATATTAGGATAGTTAAAATATGTAGGACCGAGTTGTTTGTTTTTATAAAATGGCTGAAAAGGTTTTATACATCCATTGGACTATGGGGTCTGTTTTATAAAGGTAGAGATCAAAGAACAAATGTAAAGAGTCTTTTCACAAGGTAGGATAATGCAACTATTGGATTCTTTAGAAATAAAGTGATGGACAAAAAAAAAGGCAAGATTTATCAATTATAACCAAGAAGCATTTAAGAATTCCTTAATTATAACATCAAAAGAAAAACACTTAGATCTTTAAAATCTAGAAATAGAGTACACAAAGGTAAATTCTGCAACTTTAACTCCTTTTAAATGATCAGATTAGAAAAAAAAAATGCCAACTAAGAGAGATAAACGTTCAACTAAGAAAATAAAAACTTCACCAACAACTAACACGTAGGAATCATGTGAAACGTCCCTTTATTTAACTGGAAGATCTCTTGATAAAAATTACAGTGCTTATAGCTTGCTAGGGCATAAAAATCAACCCTCATTACTTCAAAATGTGAAGTATTTATAACCAAAATTACAAACGAGCCTGTCATTAATGATCATGATGTGGCATACTCTAGATCTAATTAACTAGGTAACAATATACAAAAATGTAGGAACTGATGATGATTTTTCGGATCTTTCACGCTGGTTTTGGGGAAGGCCGTTGGTGAGTCATTCATGTGACTTTGACTGCTTCGCATGCTGACTCAAATGGTACACTTCATCCTTACTCAATCAATTCACACAACTCATCCCATCTTTGCTTACTTGGGATGGTAACTTTCAGTAGTCGACAATATATTTCGTCCATCTTGGTATACTTGGCAAAAGTCGGCTTGGTGAGGAAAATATATTTGACTTCATGTTGAATACTGAGGTCCGGCTACAAAGTCTCTAGGAATTCCTTGCCTGTGATGCTACCCTATATACCGAAAAACTTGGAACTGTCCTTGGCCACCATGGAAATATTCTGCATGTAGTGGGAAAGGGTCATTAGCTTATCATTTAGAACCAACAAACCAGGAAGACCTTTCTTCTGCAACACCTCAATCTTGTTGAAAAATCTTTGAACCCCGACCTCCATGTTCTGGGCTTTCTCCTCCAACTGGAACATCAATCCTCTTTTGGTCGAAACTCTTTTGACTTCAAGGATAGTTTATGTTTTGTCTTCAACTTTCAGATCTTCTAGATCTTCCTTAGTTTTTGAATTCAGAAACTTAATGATTTCATTATCTTCTATGGGCATTTCACCCAACTCTCCTTTTATTCTGTTGATGGCCTGCTTACTTCTTAGCACCAGCTCATGTTGCTCGAACATGATTTGCACCATGGGATAGATTACGTTTATAGATTTGGAGATATCTGTCCAAATATTCTCCTTAGCCTCTACTAGTGTTTTGCCTCCCATTGTTTGTTTATGAAGCTGTTTCATTTCCTGCTTGAGCTTTTCCGATGGTTTCCTCTCAATGTTGTAGCTTTTCTAGTAGGAAGACTTAATCTCCTAAATATTCTCAACCTCTTTTTTCAGTCTATTGATCTATGTTCCTTGTAGGGTCATCTCCTCCATTGATTTTTCTATCTCTGTAGTTTTTTCCAAAGCTATTAGTGGGGTGGCTGATGGAAGTTCTGCTGTAGTGGTTGTTGATATAGTTGTTGTGCTAACTCCTTTGACAGGAACTGCACTTAGTGGGATGACTTCCATAGGTGTTGTTTGTTCCTTCTCCTTTACTAACCTCTCCAACTCTGCTTCCATCTCTTTTATTTGTGCATTTTGTTCCATTATAAGCTTCAACAATTCCTCCTTCTCCTCTTCTGTCTCAGCTATCTCTTTGGCCTGTGAGTCTTTTATAGCTGGAAATTTCAATTTCTTCCTGAGAGATGCTATGTCAGTGTTCTTTTTCTTAAGAAATTCCTTATCTTCCTTCAAATTTGAAGGGTCATACCCAATTTTGAGCACCAATTCTTCTAACGATTTAATCGTGTTGTCCCTTGCAAAAGAATATATTTTCTCCAGTTTTAATTGGGTTTTAACATTGTTTAGAGAGACCTGTAATTTCGCAGCAGTAGAGGAAGCATGGGCCAACATGGAGAAAACCATTTCTCCAGTCTGCCTGTGCAGATCCATCTGGTCAGCTGGATGAACTTGTTTGGCATCAAATTCAAGAGTTGACCTTTTGTAATCAATTATCTCTTTTGGATGGGGCACTTGTGCCTACAAAAACGCCATGTGCATTCTCCCTTTCTCTGTATCAAAAGATGACAAAAATCTATGTTGTGTTGTGGATGTTTTCTTCCAGAGCTGAGCATAGGTGTTTCTCATCAACATTTGGTTTTTCTTCTTAATCAAATCATATTTTTTAAAAATGCTCAGTTTTACAGATCCCTGTGGAGTTTGGGTTACCACAGTGGTATCAGTCTGCTTCTTTGAGGAAGAAGAAGACATCATCTGATGGTTTCTTGAAAGAAGTGGTGTACGTTCTCCCTCGACTACCTTGGTAGGCTGGGTCTCTTCCTTTCCAGACTTGTGAGTAGTGTGGGTGGTTTTAGGCCTTTTAGTGTATATCTAGAAATCCTCTACTGAAAATTCAATGACTGAAGGAGAGACGTCCTTCCTTGGTATTTTCTCCTTTGGTACCTGTGGAGTGGTAGTCTGTGAAATCATGGTTAAGGAAGATTGTTGTTCATTATCTTCCAAGGTGTTCACCTCCCACTCTGTCTGGTTTACATATTTCTCAATTTCTATTTTGAGTGTGTGAGCATATGGAGAGCTTTTGTTCTTCAATATTATCTCTACAATGATCCCACATGGATCATAGTGCCAAGTGAAACTGGTACTAAATTTCATTTCCTTCAATAATTTATCTGCCTCTTCACTAGCAGCTCGACTGTTGTAGATAAAAGGTCCTATCTGCCCTTTGATTCTCATCTGTTGTTTCTTTTTTAGAGATACACAATTTATATCATCCGAATTTATCATTTGTCTAATAAACTCCAGGGAAAATATTCTAACAGGCAAGTACGTGGGCAATTTGTATGGAGCTAACTCACACCCATATACCCTGATTTCTATGTGATTTTGATAGAGGTACCAATCTCCAGTCTTGGCGAGTTCTAAGAGGTTTAAGATTCTTTGGACCTCCTCCTTTACCCTCGGATCTGGTCTGCCACTGAGCATTCTCACCACTGGATGATAAAACTGCTCAATAAACTATTTGAAATTAAAATCTGTGGAGTTTCTTCTGAGCAACGAAGTCCAAGAAGTCACTGCCTGTGGTTTTCCATCCTGGTCCATTTTCTGCATAGGGAAGGAGAGTTTGTCTTCTTGGAAGAAAGTGAACATATAAGCCAATATTGAAGAATACCATAACACTCCCTCGGTGGTGAATTTGAACATCTGATCATGGATGTTCTTGGCCAAAAAGGTGTTGTAATCGAACTGCATGGTGGCCTTTTCTTTAGCAGAGAAAATAGATAGGAAACCCAAGATTGGTTCATCCACCCATTCGTCTGAAAAATTACCAAGAAAACAACATAATGATGAGATAATTTGGTTTCCCTTTTCTGAAAATAAGGAAGAGTGGTAAGGGGGATTTTTCTTGGTAAACTGGGCATCCTGTGGGAGGAACAACTAGAAAATATGCGCTCTTCGAGGGAAAGATAGGTTCTGGTACATTTCTGTTAGAATTTCAATGGTGAGGGGAGAAAGAGATTTGGCTCTAGGTATCTGCATCATTTGATCAATGGCCTCGGGTGTGTTGGAGAAAAGAGTTTCTCCAGAATATGATACTATGGCTCTCTGATTGAGGAGGTAATGTTCTTGGCATTTGAGGGCGAACTCTGGAAAATGGTGGACTTGGGGAAATAGATACAGAGGGAGATTGGACTCCCAGAGCTCAATCCCATCACTTTGATCTATGAAGGTATCTTTAAACCATGTCTGCAAATCCCCGAAGTCGAATTCACACATGGTCTATGTGATCAGGTAATCTTTATCAGCTAATGGAATCCAGTCGAGATCAACAGGAGGTGGAAGGAAAGGATTTTCCTCGACTTTTGATTTTTTGGATTTTGGTGCCATTGATTCAATAGGTACCTGCACACTGAAACAAAACATTAGTAGGCAATGGCTATGGCTGGGAAAATGTTTGAAAAAGCAAGGAAAATGGGTTTTCTAGTGCACAAAGAGTGTGAGCAGTGCACGAATGGAGGAAACGGGGTTAAATTTGAGTAAACGAGTATCCGTTGGGCGCGGGGGACAGGTCAGCAGACTAACGGGTATGTTAGCATGTAATAAATGGCCAACAGATCACTTGAAGTGTGAGGTGGCAGGTGTAGGATGAGTGACAGGTGTACCAGGATGATGTGGAGGGAAGTGATTGGAAGATAAATGAGTGAGACATGACCTATAATGGGAGAATGGATGGGATAGGTTGATGGAGTTACGAGACGGGGCTTGTAAGGAGTGGTAGTGGGATGTGACGTCTTGAGGTAGCGGTGGTATAGGAATATCGATATGGCGGTATGTCAGAGGGGGGATGTGGCAGTAGATTGTTTGAAGTGAGGGCGTCCGACACCATATGATGTTGAGACGTTAGGAAGGGCCTGCCGAAAAAAACCGCCCATATCGGACCCCCCCCCCACCATTAAAAACATAATAGTCGGGGGGATCCGAAAAGTCTTATCAATCATCGATCTAAGCGTTGTCTGATTGACCATAGATCCAAGTGCACTTATTAATCACCAT
>ML780626.1:606988-641533 GCA_009831015.1 Picea engelmannii
ATCCACCATTGATCTACACACCGTTAGATCAACCGTCGATTTCTAGTCACTCTTTACTCTCTGGGCGCACATCAAAAATATGCAGCGAAACTTAGGATAACACTCATTTTGTGGGGTTTTGCTGCTTTCTCTTGCTTTTTGTTACCATGGGGTTAGAAATCACAACTCAACATCAACATCATGAATTTTCTTTGAACATCAAACATGTTTATTGAAGGGAGAACTAGTTGGCCTATGTCCTATCCTACCCAACTACACATTTAGCTTAGATTATATTGTTGAGCTAAGAAATTACTCTACCCCGAGGCTATTCGATCAAGATTAGATAGTTTGATCAAATTCATTCACTAGCTAACCTAACTACTTGTTTAAGATTAAATAGTTTAACTAGGATTATTCACTAAACCTATCAACATAAATTTAAAAGACACGCCCATGATTAAACTATATGGGCCAAGTCATTATTATTGCATGGGGATTTTATCCATTTTCTTTTATGCCCTCTTTTATTCTTTTTTCTCATTTTTTCTTTCTTTTCTTTTCTTTCTTTTCCTTTTTCCTTTCTTTTCCTTTCTTTTCTTTTCTTTTCTTTCTTTTCCTTTTTTCTTTCTTTTTGAAAATAATTTGCAGGAATGAAATATTATTTGTAAGACAATATACATCAATAGTGAAAATTTTCTAGTCACCAGATGATGCTATAAATTATAGGGTTATAACAACGACTCCACCTGGGGATGGTACTCTCCTTGTGAAGTGCCAAGAACCTATTTTCTTATGTCTGTAAAGGTTTCCTCCATTGCTTTATTGTTGCTATCTATTTTTATTTTTATTTTGGGAACTTGGTGTCATTGGTTAGTGGCTTAGGACCTTCTCTACGGGCTTCAATGATCCAATCAATATCACCTACACAAAACCTGAATGAAAGGGAAATGGTATGTACAATCAATATGGATTCATGAGATATTTATTGGGGAGGCAAATAAGACTTCAACATCCTGCCATTAACCGGTCCACCTGGCAGGTCTGTCCCATCAGTGTTTCTGAGCAAAAATGTGTTATTTCCTATGAATGCCTGAATGGTGTAAGGTCATTTCCATAAGCTCTCAAATTTTCCATGCTTACCCTTATCCTCATTTCTAGAATCCCATTTTAGAACCAAGTTGCCTAACTCAAAATAATCTTCTTTAGTCCTCTTGTCATAAATCCTTTTTATACCTTCTTGAATGACCTGAGTCTTGTTGTAGACTTCCTCTCTGGATTGCATTAGGTGGATCATTTGATTTATCCTCCTCTAGACATCATTTGGTTCTACTTGTGCTTCTTGCAATAGTTTCATGACAGGAACCCCTAAGGAGATGGGAAAAACAACTTCGATACCATACACCAATTGGTATGGTGACATGCCAATTGATCTTTTGGTGCTTATTCTGTCAGCCCAGAGTGCAAAAACCAGCTTATTATGCCATGACTTCTTATTCTCTTGCAGTGTTTTCCTGAGAATGTTCACCAGAATTTTGTTTGAGGACTTAGCTAGCCCATTTCCCTGAGGATAATAAGTTTTTGAGTGACCCAGAGTAATGTGGTATTGGCTGCAAAAATCTGAGTCTTTTGGATCTGAAAGCCGCTGCATTTTCAACTATAATTTTTCTAGGGCATCCAAAATGAGACAAGATATTAGTTTCTAAAAATTTAATGATAACATAGTCAGTAGCTTGCCTGCATCGTACAACCTCGATCCACTTGTTGAAGTAGTCTGTGGCCGTGAGGATACACTTGTGTTGGCCCGAGAAGGATGGATGTATCTCTCCAATAAAGTCTAAACCCCGTTGTTGAAAAGGGGCTTCCACTGAGATGGGTTTCATGGGGAGGGGCAAAAACTTCCTTTTACCTTTGAAAACCTGGCAATTATGGCAAGAAGTAACTTTCTGATGAACATCGACAAACAATGTAGGCTAGTAGAAACCAACTCTCAGAATCTTGTTAGCTGTGGTCCTCCAACTCAGATTCCCACCACAATACCCTGCATGGAAATCCTGCAGAACTTTGTCATCTTTGTCTTTTAACAGGAAATTAAGCAAGATACCACAAGGATCTTTCCAATAAAGATTACCTTCTAGAATACAAAATTTCAATGCTTTCAATTTAACAAATCTGGCTTTGGTCTTAGTCAAACCAAGAGGAGCTTGTAAGTTATGAAGTACAAAAATGAGGTATGCATACCGAGAGTTTAAGAACACCTCTTTTACATTTGGAGTCACCTGCTCTTCTTGCTCGTCAACTGCAACCAAAAAATTAATGTCTAGAGCATGAAAATTTGATTCAGCCATTAGTTTGGCCAAACCCTGTCCTTTGATCAATTTAGTAGGTTTTATTTCAATGTCATATTCCAGAATAACCGCAATCCATTTTCCTCTTCTACCATCTAGATTATCCTGAGTCAGGATATCTTTTACCATTGCATTCAGAACGTATGCAATTGTGTGAGAATGAAGGATATAGACTCTAAAATCCTTTATGGCTTTCACCAGGGCAAAAGCTTGTTTCTCCATTATGTTGTAATTCAACGCAACGTCTCTCAAAGCTTTGCTAAATAATGCTATGGGTTGTTCGTACCCTTCACAGTTTTTCTGCAACAACATTGTTGCGATGGTGTGTTCAGATGAAAAAGAGAAAATAAAAAAGTCTTTGGTGTAATCAGGACTGATCAAAATTGGGGCTTGTGTGAGCGCATGTTTCACCTGCTCAAATGATTGTTTGGATTTAGTGTTCCATTTGATTTTTGTGTCTTTTTTCAACATATTAGTGATGTTCCTAAGAAGTTCGGCCAAGTTGGGTATGAATCTCCTAAGGAAGTTTATTTTGTCGATGAATGATTGTAGCTCTTTGATGTTTCTAGGGTGTTCCACCCTCTAGATAGCTTCTTTCCTGCTGGGATCTATTTTAATTCCATCTTTAGATATTATCTGTCCCAACATCTTTCCTTCCTCTAAACCGAAGAGAGCCTTCTTGGGGTTTAATGAAATTTTGATTTTTCTACACTTCTCAAACACACGTCTGAGATGCTTCAAGTGTTCTTTGTCAAATTGGGAATATATAGTCACATCATCCAGATATATGACTATAAATCTTCCAAGTTTGTACACAAAAGCAATATTCATTTCCCCTTGAAAAGTGGCCCCAACGTTCATCAAACCAAAGGGCATATTCACGTACATGAAGGTTCCCCAGGGTGTGGTAAAGGATTTCTTCTCTTGATCTTCTGGGTGGACAAGAACTTGGTTGTAGCCCAAGAAACCATCTAGTAAGGAGATCGTAATGGACCCAACTAGCTTTTGTAAAATATGGTCCATTTTGGGCAAAGGGTAATTGTCTTTGAGGGAGACTTTGTTCAGATTTCTGAAATCTATGCAAAGTCTGATCTTGCCAGTTTTCTTGCTGGTAGGAACTAGGTTAGAAACCCATTTGGAAAATCTCAAGGGGACTATAATCTTTGCATCATACATCTTTTTGATTTATTTCTCTATCAAGGGAAGCAACTTGGGATTGATTCTCCTAAGTTTTTTTCTGAAAGGTTTGTGTTCTTCTTTTATGGGAATGCGATGTTGTATGATACTTGCATCGTAAGATTTTAAGTCCTCATAACCCCAAGCAAACACATCTACGTATTCCTTAAAAATTTCAATGTATTTGTGTTTATTCTCAAGGGGGAAGACACTTAGAAAGTTTTACCATCTTGGGTTTTTCTTCTGTCCCTATGTTACATTCTTCGACTTCTTTACCACTAGCTTCAATTTTCGGTTTTTTCGCTACGTCATTAAAATCAAATAAGTCTTCTAGTGGAACCAGACCTCTAGGTAACAGATTATTTTTCAACTGTAAGATACCAGAATCTATCTCATTTTCATTTGATTCATATACATCTACTGTGTTTACACTACCACTTTCAAAAATAGATTTATTTATAAACTCATCATCATTTTCTAAATCTATGTTTGGACATTCAAAATCATTTTTACACTGTAGAAAGTCTTCAATTTGATCATCATTTCCAAATACCTTTCAGTATCTGATATTGACAGGAATGGTTGGTCTTCACTTCACCTCCATTGTGTACTTGTGAGTGGGATGAAAAGGTATCTTGCAAGTAGCGGCTGACGTAGCCAACTCATCTGCCAATATGTTTTGTCCCCTGGGAATTACCTGCAAATCGACCTCAGTAAAACATTGAAGAGCATCCAAAGCAGCATTCCTATAGGCTCTAAGTCTGGGATGTTTAGCAGCATAAACACCTTTGATTTTCTTGATAATCAATTCAAAATCACCCCTTACCATTATCTGTTTGGCACCAACTTTATTCCACGCAAACGACAATTTTTTGCATGTCTTCCAGAGTTGCAGAATTTCTCTCCCTTCGTTGATATGACATGTCTTAGTCAAATCCATCGAGGAATTTTATTGATGCCAAACCTTGTGGTGGTTTGATATCAGCTAGAATTGCATTATATAGATTTTTGAAACAAGTGCAGTAATCTTGCATTGTCTCTCCTTGGTTCTGTCTGATGTTCTCATATTCTGATAGGATCTAGAGAGGATTTTTCTTTACCTCCCACCTGTCAAGGAACGTTCGATGAAAAACAAAAATGTCAGTTATGGTAGAAGCACGTAAGGTTTTGAACCACTTTTTGACTTCTCCAGTCAGACTCTGTGCAAATAGTCTCAACTGCACATCAACTTCATCTACTTTCTGAAAATCAAAATAATCGTTCATTTTGTCAACATGTTGTTCTGCATTCAGAGGACCAATACTATCAAACCGAGGAGCAAAGAGTTTGGTTTGATAATCTTGAGGCATGTCATGTAAAGGAGAAACCAACACCAATGGAGAATATCTTGCTTCCATGAATGGTGGAGGAGGATGAACAACAACTTGTGTGATTGGAGGGGAGGTGACAGAAGCTGTGGAAGATGAAGGGTTGGGAGGAGATGAATGAACTAGTTTAGGTTTGACAGAAGCTATGGAAATAGTCAAGGCAGAAAGTTCGATTGACTACTGAAAGTGAGATTTGTCTGAGGCTTGATCAAGATTCATGACTAGACCTTATATTTTGTCAGAATCTTGGAGAAATCGTTGATCAATGTCAGCTCTAGGAGAAAGTATTTCAGGGGTCCTGGGTTGAAGGATGGTTTGATCTAAAACTGTTTCACGTAGAAAGCTATCATATTTTGTTCTAAAAAGGCTTTGTTCAAAAGATATGTCAAACTTGAGATCTTGAAGGGAAACCAACTTCTCTGGGAGAGAAGGGGACCTTTGAAGTGGACTGTGACTCCCAAAACCCTCTACAGTGTTTTTCTTCCTGAGTAATTTTTCAGGATTGTCTATTACTTTTGCAGGTTCTGGGTCTGGATGAGATCTAGTGAAAACTCTTTTAGGAGCCAGAATTTTTTATTTTTATTTTATTTTAAGAAACTTTTAACTAATATATACAAACTTTAACAACCTCTGAACATTATCTCTATATAAATTTAGGTTTTGTGATTATTTAAGAAATACAGTTTTCTTTGTCTAGGGGAAAGAGATCAAGGGATGGGAAGTTTGTTCACTCCCCAGTATGGTCGCCAATTATGTTATCACTCTATAAATTCCCAGAGGTTTTTGAAAGGCAGAAGAAATTTACCAGAGGTAACTTTATCCAACCACTTCAAAATTGGGATCTAGCCCTGCCAGTTTCAGAGAGGGATCTCTCTGTAGGATTTAACTTTGTTTAAATTCAGTTATTAGGCTAGTTAAAATATGTAGGACCAAGTTGTTTGTTTTTATAAAATGGCTGAAAAGGTTTTACGATCCATTGGGCTATGGGGTTTATTTTATAAAGCTAGATATCAAAGAACAAATGTAAAGAGTATTTTCACAGGGCAGGATAATGAAACTATTGGATTCTTTAGAAATAAAGTAATGGAAAATAGAAAAAGGCGAGATTTATCAATTATAACCAAGAAGCATTTAATAATTCCTTAATTATAACATCAGAAGAAAAACACTTAGATCTTTAAAAGATAGAAACAGAGTACACAAAGGTAAATTCTGCAACTTTAACTCCTTTTAAATGATCAGATTAGAAAACAAGATGCCAACTAAGAGAGAAAAACATTAAACTAAGAAAAGAAAAACTTCACCAACAGCTAACACGTAGGAATCCTGTGAAACGTCCCTTTATATTACTGGAAGATCTCTTGATAAAAATTACAGTGCTTACAACTTGCTAGGGTGTAAAAATCAACCCTCATTACTTAGAAATGTGAAGTATTTATAACTAAAATTACAAACAACACTATCATTAATGATCAATATGTAGCATACTCTAGATCTAACTAACTAGGTAACAAGATACAAAAATGTAGGAACTAATGATGATCTGTCGGATCTTTCACGTTGGTTTTGGGGAAGGCCGTTGGTGAGTCATTCATGTGACTTTGACTGCTTCACATGATGACTCGGATGGTACACTTCATCCTTACTCAATCAATTCGCATAGCTCATCCCATCTTTGCTTACCTAGGATGGTAACTTTTAGTAGCCGACGATATATTTCGTCCATCTCGATATACTTGGAAAAAGTTAGGTTGGTGAGGAAAACATATTTGACTTTGTGTTGAATATTGAGGTCCGACTACAAAGTCTCTAGGAATGGCTTGCCTATGATGATACCCTGTATACCAGAAAACATGGAACTGTCCTTGGCCACCGTGGAAATCTTTTTCTTGTAGTCAGAAAGGGTCATTAGATTATCGTTTAGAACTAGCAAACCAGGAAGACCTTTCTTTTGCAACTCCTCAATCTTGTTGAAAAACCTTTGAACCCCGACCTCCATGTTCTAGGCTTTCTCCTCCAGTTGTAACATCAATCCTCTTTTGGTCGAAACTCTTTTGACTTCGAGGATAGTTTTTGTTTTGTCTTCAACTTTCAAGTCTTCTAGCTCTTCCTTAGTTTTTGAATTCAGAAACTTAATGATTTCATTAGCTTCTGTGGGCATTTCACTCAGCTCTTCTTTTATTATGTCGATGGCCTGCTTACTTCTCATCACCATCTCATGTTATGCAAACATGATTTGCACCATGGGCCATATTTCATTTATAGATTTGGAGATATCCGTCCAAATGTTCTCCTTAGCCTCTGCTAGTGTTTTGCCTCCCACTATTTGTTTTTGAGGCTACTGTATTTCCTTCTTGAGATTTTCCGATGATTGCCTCTCAATGTTGTATCTTGTCTGGTAGGAAGACTTAAGCTCTTGGATATTCTCAACCTCTTTTTTCAGTCTATCGATTTATGTTCCTCGCAGGGTCATCTCCTCCATTGATTTTTCTATCACTATAGTTTTTTCCAGAGCTGTCAGTGGGGTGCCTGATGAAAGTTCTGCTGTAGTGGTTGTTTATATAGTTTCTATGCTAAATCCTATGAGAGGAAATGCACTTAGTGGGATGACTTCCATAGGTGTTGTTTGTTCCTTCTCCTTTACTAAACTATCCAACTCTGCTTCCATCTCTTTTATTTTTGCATTTTGTTCCATGATAAGATTCAACAATTCCTCCTTCTCCCCTTTTGTCTCAACTATCTCTTTGGCCTGTGATTATTTTGTAGCTGGAAATTTCAATTACTTCCTGAGAGATGCTATGTCAACGTTCATTTTCTTAAGAAATTCCTCAGTTGCCTTCACATTTGAAGGGTCATACCTAATTTTGAGCACCAATTCTTCTAAGGATTTAATCATGTTGTCCTTTGCAAAATAATATATTTTCTCCAGTTTTAATTGGGTCTGAACATTGTTTAGAGAGACCTGTAATTTCATAGTAGTAGAGGAAGCATGGGCCAATGTGGAGAAAACCATTTCTCTAGTCTTCTTGTGCAGATCCATATGGTTAGCTAGATGAACTTGTTTGGCATCAAATTCAAGAGTTGACCTTTTGTAATCAGTGATCTCTTTTGGATGGGGCACTTGTGCCTACAAAAATGCCATGTGCATTCTCCCTTTCTCTGTATCAAAAGTTGATAACAATCGGTGCTATGCCATGGACGTTTGCTTCCAGAACTGATGTTGCTCGTCAACATCTAGTTTTTCTTCTTAATCAAATCATATTTTTCAAAAATGCTCAGTTTTATAGATCCCTGTGGAGTTTGGGTTACCACAGTGGTATCAGTCTGCTTCTTTGAGGACGAAGAAGACATCATCTGATGGTTGCTTGAAAGAAGTGGTGTATGTTCACTTGGTAGGCTAGGTCTCTTCCTCTCCAGACTTGTGAGTAGTGTGGGTGGTTTTAGGCCTTTTAGTGTATACCTGGAAATCCTCTGCTAACAATTCAGTGACTGAAGGAGAGACGTCCTTCCTTGTTATTTTCTCCTTTGGTACATGTGGAGTGGTAGTCTGTGAAATCATGGTTAAGGGAGACTATTGTTCAGTGTCTTCCAGGGTGTTCACCTCCCACTCTGTCTGGTTCACATATTTCTCAATTTCTAGTTTGAGTGTGTGAGCATATGGAGAGCTTTTGTACTTTGATCTCATCTCTACAATGATCCCACATGGATCATAGTGCCAAGTGAAACTGGTACTAAATTTCATTTCCTTCAATAATTTATCTACCTCTTCACCAACATCTTGACTATTGCAGATAAAAGGTCCTATCTGCCCTTTTATTCTCATCTGTTGTTTCTTTTTCAGAGATACAAAATGTATATAATCCAAATTTATCATTTGTCTAATAAACTCCAGGGAAAATATTTTGACAGGCAAGTATGTGGGCAATTTGTATGGAGCTACCTCACACCCATATACCCTGATTTCTGTGTGATTTTGATAGAGGTACCAATCTCCAGTATTGGCGAGGTCTGAGAGGAGTAAGATTCTATGGACCTCCTTGTTTACCCTTGGCTCTGGTCTACCACTAAGCATGCTCACCACCGGATGGTAAAACTACTCAATAAACTGTTTGAAATTAAACTATGTGGAGTTTCTTCTGAGCAGTGAAGTCCAAGAAGTCACCACCTGTGGTTTTCCATCCTAGTCCATTTTCTGCATAGGGAAAGAGAGTATGTCTACTTGGGAGAAAGTGAACATGTAAGCCACTATTGAAGAATACTGGAACATGCCCTCGATGGCAAATTTGAACATCTGATCATGGATGTTCTTGGCTAGAAAGGTGTTGTAATCAAACTACATAGTGGCCTTTTATTCAGCAGAGAAAATAGATAGGAAACCCAAGATGGATTCATCCACCCATTCGTCTGAAAAATAACCGAGCAAACAACATAATGATGAGGTAATTTGGTTGCCCTTTTCTGAAAATAAGGAAGAGTGGTAAGGGAGGTTTTTCTCGAGAAACTGGGCATCCTATGGGAGGAACAACTTGAAAATATGTTCTCTTCGAGGGAAAGACAGGTTCTGGAATATTTCTGTTAGAATTTCAATGGTGAGGGGAGAACGATATTCAACTCTAGGTATCTACATCATTTGATCGATGGCCTTGGGTGTGATGGAGAAAAGAGTTTCTCCAGAAGATGATACTATGGCTCTCTGATCGGGGAGGTAATGTGCTTGGAATTTGAGGGAGAACTCTGGAAAATGGTGGACTTGGGGAAATAGATACAGAGGGAGATTGGGCTCTGGAGTTTGGACTCCCAGAGCCCAATCTCGTTGGTTTGATCTATGAAGGTATCTTTAAATCATGTCTGCAATTTTGCGAAGTCAAATTCGCACCTGGTCTCTGTGATTAGGTAATCTTTATCAACTAATGGAATACGGTCAAGATCGACAGGAGGTGGAAGGAAAGGATTTTCCTCAATTTCTGATTTTTTGGATTTTGGTGCCATTGATTCAAAAGGTACCTGCACACTGAAACAAAACATTAGTAGGCAATGGCTATGGCTGGGAAAATGGTTGCAAAAGCGAGAAAAATGGGTTTTCTGGTGCGCAGAGAGTGTGAGAAGTGTGTGAATGGTGGAAACAGACTAAATTTGAGTAAACAAGTGTTCGTTGGGCGCGGGGGACAGGTCAACAGAATAACGGGTATGTTAGCCTGTAATAAATGGATAACTGATCACTTGAAGTGTGAGGTGGCAGGTGAAGGACGAGTGATGACTGTACCAAGATGACATGGAGGGAAGTGATTGAAAGATAAGCAAGTGAGACATGACTTGTAATGAGCGAATGGAGGGGACAGACTAATGGAGTTAAGAGACAGGACTTGTAAGGAGGGGTAGTGGGATGTGACATTATGAGACAGCGGTGGTATAGGAATATCGGTATGGCGGTATGTCAAAGTTGAACGGTCGGGGGGATCCATAATTCCCTCTCAGCCATTGATCTATGTGTCAGTAACTCAACCATCGATCTGAGCGCATTCTTTACTCTTCACGTCGGNCGGACCCCCCCCCCCTAGAACGGTCGGGGGGGGGGTCCGGGATCAGTTGTCCACCATTGATCTACGCATCGTTAGATCAACCGTCGATTTTTGGGCACTCTTTACTCTCTGGGCGCGCATCAAGAATATGCAGCGAAACTTAGGATAACGCTCTTTTCTGCTTTCTGTTGCTTTTTGTCACGATGGGGTTAGGAATCACAACTCAACATCAACATCATGAATTTTCTTTGAACATCAAGCATGTTTATTGAAGGGATAAATAGTTGGCCTATGTCCTATCCTACCCAACTACACATTTAGCTCAGATTAGACTGTTGAGCTAAGAAATTACTCTACCCTGGGGCTACTCGATCAATATTAGACAGTTTGAAACCTAACTACCTAGTTAAGATTAAATAGTTTAACCAGGCTTATTCACTAAACCTATCAACATAAATTTAAAAGACCTTCCCATGATTAAACTGTATGGGCCAAGTCATTATTATTGTATGGGGATTTTATCCATATTCTTTTATGCCCTCTTTTATTCTTTTTCTCATTTTTTTCTTTCTTTTTCTTTCTTTTCTTTTTCTTTCTTTTTGAAAATAATTTGCAGGAATGAAATATTATTTGCAAGACAACATAGATCAATAGTGAAAAGTTTCCATTCACTAGATGATCCTATAACAGAATGCACCAGCTATCTTTTCCAGGGTGGTGGTCGAAGCGTTTAAGGATTTTTTACATAAATTCCTGGAAGCATACTTTGATGATTGGATTGTTTTCAACATTTTGCAAAATCATATTAAATGTTTAAGACTAATGTTGGATAAGTGTAGGCAATGTCAGATTGCATTGAACCTAAATAAGTGCATCTTGTTTTCACCCTTCGGAGTACTACTGGGCCATATTGTGTGCAAGCATGGATTGTCTGTAGATCCATCCAAGATTGCCATTATAGTTGATCTACCCCCTCCTACTTCAGTCAAACAGCTGCCCACTGCGC
The DNA here is from genome assembly GCA_009831015.1 of Picea engelmannii. NCBI lineage: Eukaryota > Viridiplantae > Streptophyta > Pinopsida > Pinales > Pinaceae > Picea > Picea engelmannii. The sequence continues at coordinate 618,384 of ML780626.1, forward strand.
TGGGACATACTAGATACTATAGGAAGTTCATTAAGGGATACACACAAATCACAACACCCATGGAGAAGCTTCTAAAGAGAGACTGTCATTTTCATTGGACAGAAGAATGCCAACAAAGCTTCGACACACTGAAATAGAAAATGGTTACTGCACCCATTCTGGTTTTCCCAGATTGGAGTAAGGAATTTCATGTGCATGTTTATGCATATTCTATCGCATTAGGAGTAGTTTTAGTACAACCGAGAGCTAGAGACATTGACCACCCATTAGCCTTTGCTAGCAGGAAGCTATCAACAACTGAGATTAATTACACCACCACAGAGCAAGAAGGATTAGTCATGGTGTATGCACTACAAACATTTTGCCACTACTTGTTGGGAGGACACTTTAAAATTTTTACTGATCACTCTACGCTGAAATACCTAGTCAACAAGCCGGTGTTGGGGGGGAGAATATGAAGATGGATTCTGTTATTTCAGGAATATGATTTTGAGATCGTGGTTAAGCTAGGAAGAATGAACAAAGGTCCTGACCACTTGTCAAGGTTGGAACATGGAAAATAGACTACTATTTTGGAGGATACACTGCCAGATGCACAATTGTTGGCCATCAGGAAGGTTGATGATCACTTCGCAGAGATAGTGTAGTTCCTGTCAACAGGACTGACACCTAGTGACTATACAATTATTCAGAAGAAACAGTTGGTAGTGCACATTGCATATTTTTCACTTATAGCTGGACAACTATACAAGATGGGACCTGATGAGATATTGAGGAGGTGTGTTATGGAATCAAAGAGACCATTGATCCTCATAGAATCACATGAAGGCATCGTTGGAGGACACTACGTAGGGAAACAAACAACACAGAAGATTATTAGGGCTGGCCTTTGGTGGCCTACTCTACACAAAGATGCTAAGGAATACTATAAGGCATGTGATGTATGCCAAGGAGTTGGAAAACTGTCTAGAAGAGATGATATGCCTTTAGCACCACAACTGACCTTACAGGAATTTGAGAAATGGTCCATCGACTTCATGGAACCTATCAACCCACCAGGAAAGCGCACAACAGCTAGATACATAATCACTGCAACAAATTATTTGAACAGATGGGAAGAAGCAAGAGCTGTTAAGGACTGTAGTGCAACCACAGTTGCACGCTTCATATTTGATTATATCATAACCAGGTTTGGATGCCCAAAAATCCTTATGAGCGATCAAGAAACACATTTTATTAACAAGACTATTAAGGCCTTGACTTAGGAATTTGAAGTTCACCATGAGAAGAACATGCCCTATCATCCACACGCAAATGGGACAGTTGAAGAATTCAATAAGATCTTGGAGACAACGCTGATGAAGATATGCAACATGAAGAGGGATGACTAGGATTTGAGAGTACTGACAGTATTATGGGCCTATAGAACCACTTGCAAGAAACTGACCATGCAGACCCCCTTTAAATTGGTCTATGGTCTAGAAGCAGCTGTACCCATGGAATATTTGGTTGCTAGTCTAATAATTGCAGCCTTTACAGATATGGATGACATTGGTGTTGTGCAAGAGATGCTTGCGCAGTTGGTCGAACTGGAAGAAGACAGATTTATTGTAGGATTTCACCAGCAGGTTCAAAAAGAAAGAGAAAAGGCCTACCATGATAGACACATCAAGAAGAAATCTTTCAAGCAAGGAGATCCGGTATTGGTATATGACAATAATTTCATGAGGTATCCAGGGAAGTTCAGGACACATTGGCTTGGGCCATGTGAGATTGCCTATGTTACAGAAGGAGGAGATGCGTAGTTGAAGACTTTGAATGGAGAATGGAAGGAAGGTTTGGTGAACAGAAGCTAGTTGAAATTGTATTATGACAACCAACTGTCTCGTAACTCTTAGTAAAATAAAAAGGAAAAGGTTCTAGGTACCAGGTGCATTTTAAACTGGGTACTAGACACAGAAAAGACAGTCTACACATAGAAGGGAGGGACAAAGTAGAAAGCACAGGCTACCCTGCACAATCTGAAGTTGAAATGAAACATAAAGTTCATACCTAAAATGCCTCGGGACGAGTCACATGTGAGTGTTGGGGGCATGTTGGCCCTTGGTTATGGAATAAAGTGAATATTAAGGGAGAAAAGGAAAAATGTGAACTACATGGAATACACAGTGATTAATACTGGGTCGAAGTGAGCAAAAGAGAAGAAAAGTAAGAGAAATCAAGCCATTGGACGAGGAGATCGAGGATGACATATCAGCAAGGAAGAGGGATCATGGACAACTCAACAAGTGAAAGAAGATGTCAACAGATGATTTGAAGCACTATGCACGAAGGAAGAAAAGACAGGTTGGCGAAGCCCTAAAAAACATGGGTCAAGTTGACCTAGGATTTTAGACACCTAGGGTTTTGGTATCTAGGGTTTTGACACTTAGGTTTTAACCTAAGGGTGTCTGAGAGATACTATAATGTATAAATAAAGGTCCAAAGGACCTGGGATGTGTTGGTGCTAAGTTGGTTGAGAGTCCATTGTTATTGTATGATTGAGTGAGTACTACTGTGTGAGAGAGAAGTGCTAAGTGCGAGAGCCTTATGGTATTGTAAGATATTAAGCTGGGTGAAAAGATCAACCCTGCAGTTGGGTGTGCAAGGAGGAGAGAGAAAGAGAGAGAAGAAGAGAATATCTACTAGCTAAGAACGCAGATAAGAACTGTATGCTTCCATCTTAGTATATCATAAAGCACAGTTATGTGGACATAGCCCTAGGGAGAGGGTGAACCACGTAAATCTTGTGTTATGTGTGATTGATGTTGTGTTCTCTATCATTTGATATGTTGTTATTGTGATATTGTGTTAGATATGAAATGTAACTTGTGCAGTAGGCTTAAGGAACAGAAAGGATTAACTAGGTGGTTGTGTGTTGTTGTTGTGAATCCACTCTGCATTTCCTCTGGTTGTAGACACCTATGTCCTGCAACCCACTATAGCTACTTCAGGTGAGACTGCATTTGCTTCGCAGGTCTTGCCGAAAGGGCCAGTAGTTAGGGCTTATTGGTACACTGTTAGAGCTGAACCCTAGGTCTTCCCCTGTGCCAACAATGCATAATTATAGTCTTGGGGGGGAAACGAAGTGTTACATTCCCCTCCCCCTTAAAGAAACATCGTCCTCAGTGTTTAAAAACCATGTATATACAATTTTACATTAAACATAAATGGGTATTCCATTTTCATGGAATCTTCTAGCTCCCAAGTAGCTTCATCTACTTCAAAGTGCTTCCATTTCCCCTTGACCTGCACAATGGTTCAATTTCATAACATTGTTTCTCTCCTCTCTAGGATGTATTGAGGTTATGGATGGAATTATCCCTCTGGTTCCACCTATATTATAGTCCAATCGATAACATGATTAGAATCATTGACATATGTCTTTAACAAAGGCACATGGAATACATTATGTGCTTCAATATTCGATGGAAAAGAAATTCTGTAAGCTACTGGTCCTATTCTCTCTAGGATTTCAAATGGTCCAAAATATCGGGGAGCCAATTTAGCACACATCCCCATTTTTAGGTAGTTTATTTTGGGTTTCACCTGAAGATACACGTGGTCACATAATTTGAACTCTCTGGGGGTTCTTTTTCTATCATCGTAGCTCTTTTGTCTATCCTGGGAAACCTTTAGGTTCTTCCTTATCTTAACCAGGGTTTGTTTCATTTATTTCAACAATTTAGGTCCAAGTGTAATTTTTTCCACTTGGTTGTCCCAACTAATCATAACTCTACACTTTATTCCATATAGATCCTCGAATGGAATCATCTTCAATGATTCTTGATAACAATTGTTGTATGTGAATTCTACCAAAGGTTGATATTCTTTCCATTGCTTGGGTCGATGCATAGCATGCATTCACAACATGTCTTCTCTCACTCTGTTCACCCTTTTGGTTTGACCATATGTTTGAGGATGGTAGACCATTCTAAATTCCAACTGCGTTTCTAAACCTACAAACAAGATTTTCTAGAAATTTGAGGTGAACTTGGCATCTCTGTCTAAGATGATGGTTTCAGGAAAACTGTGCCATCTGAATATTTCCTTCATAAAAACATTGGCAATGTCTATGGATTTATAAGTAGATTTTATGGGAATGAAATGAGCTTCCTTGCTCAACTTATGTACTAGAACCATGATTGCATCATGTTTCTTGTTTGTCTTTGGTAATCCTAAGATAAAATCCATGGAAATCACTTCCCATTTCCATTCTCGTATCTGTATAGGATGCAATAATCTAGCAGGGTGTCGATGCTCAAATTTTACCTATTGGCACTCTAAACACTTTGCAATGTAATGAGAGATGTCTTGCTTCATTCTAGTCCAATAATACAAGTTTCTAACTACTGTCACCATTTTCTGGTAACCAGGGTGAAATATATATGGTCTCCTATGGAACTCATCCATAATCAAGCGCCTCAAATCTGTTGAATTAGGAACATAGAACCTATTATTATACATCAACAAATGATCAACTTTTAGCTGATATCCTTCACACTTATTTTTCCTAAGTTCTTATTGAAACATTTCCTTCAGTTGATTGAATAATGTTTCTTCCTACAAGAGGGTATTAATACTCTGCTAAACATCGGAATCTCCTACACTTGTTGTTGCTAAGTGTATTATCTAAACTCTTCAACTAAGCACATCAACTACTTTGTTCTTTTTTGCTTCTGTGTTTTATTTCAAAGTCAAACTCACTGATCAATACCATCCACCTGGCCTATATACCATTCAACCTTGGTTGGTCAAGTAAATACTTCATACCACAATGCTTAGTCACGAGGATAAACCTCCTCCTAAGCAAGTAATGTCTCCACATCTTTAGTGCATGTATAATTGTTTCAAGTTTTAGGTCATGGGTAACATACTTATGCTCATGTTCATTCAATTTATGTAATTCATAACAAACCACTTGTCTATCTTGCATGAAAACTCCACAGAGTCCTTCTTTGCAAGCATCTATGCAAATCCGAAAGTCTTTTTTTCTGGGTCTATAATCTTCGACACATGGGCATTAGTCAATAGCCACTTCAGTTGCTGGAAGCTATCTTCACACTCTCGTTACCACACAAACTTATTCCCTTTCCTTTGTAACAAGGTAATATAGTTACCGATATTGGAGAATCCCTTGATGAATCGTTTGTAATATCAAGTGAATCCCATGAAGGATCTCACTTTTTCCACATTTCTAGAGGCATGACAATCCATGATTTCCTTGATCTTTGCAAGGTCTACTTCCACTCCTTCAGATGAGATTACATGACCTAGATATTGGATTTCCTTTTTAAATAAATCACACTTGATGAACTTGGCGTACAATTGGTGTTCTCTTAGCACCTGTAACACCATTCTGAGGTGTTCTTCATGCTCCTCTCGGTTCTTGGAAGACACGAAAATGTCGTCCACAAACCCTAAGAAAAACGTGTCTAAATACTTACTCGACACACTATTAATCAAACACATGAATGTAGATGGTGCAATTGTAAGACCAAATGACACCAAAACAAACTCATAGTTCCCATACCTTGTCCTAAAGGATTTTTTGTGGATGTCCTCTTCCTTAATCATGACTTGGTGATATCCCGACCTCAAAACTATCTTTGAGAAAATTGTAGCCCCTCTGATCTGATCAAAGAGATTGTTTGTTCTAGGAAAAGGGTATTTATTCTTGATGGTCATCTTTTTCAACTACCTATAATAGATGCATAGTCTTAAGTTACCATATTTATTCTTTACAAACAGGTTTTTTGCTCCCCATGAAGATGCACTAAGCCTGATGTAACCCTTGTCCATCATTTCTTTCAATTTCATTTTTAGTTCCACCAACTCTGGTGTGCTCATCTTTTACGACACTCTCGATGCTGGCAGTGATCCAGGCATGAGATCAATTGAAAAATCAAGATCTATTTTCAGAGGTAATCTAGGAACCTCCTCAAGAAACACATCTCTGAACTACCATATCACTGGGTGATCTTTAGCCTTGAGCTCCTTGCCTTCTACCGAGTTTAATACTTGTATGGAATATAAGGGACACCCATTTCTTCTAAAATTCTTAAGCTACAATGTTGATATTGGTCTCATAGCGGCTTCCGAATGCATTGCAAAAATATGGCATTGCCCTTCTCATATTCACATTCTAAAATTTTCTCATAACAATTTAATTTTTCCTTATGGGAAGCTAACCAATCCATGACCAACAACACATTATAAGAACCAAGGGGTAGGATATTCAGAACCACTCGGGTTTGCTTCAACTCATTAACTTATAAAAAATGCCCAAAATACTAAAACCATCTAGCAAATGATATAAAACAGACAACAAGTAACCAAAAGGGAGGAAAAAATTGCGAGAGAGGTATGCTTGGAGCACAATGACATTTTTTTTTTTTTCTATATTCATACTTCATCATTTTTTTGTATAGAGGTTGATGAAGTTGTTGATATTAGGGAATGTATTGTAAATGACAAAAGGAACAAAGTAGGGCCAAGCTTGGGTTGTGTTCCTGAGGTAATTTTTTCATTTTCTTAAGTCAGTTGTGTTTGAAGTTTGAATTGTCAGTACTGATCAATTTTCTCTTATGGAGATGGTTGCCTTGAGTTTCACTGACATTGATTCGTTAAAAATATGACTTTATTTTCTTCTTTGTCTTCATCTGAGCTTGATTATTCACTGTATGATGTAACATACCATATTGGATAGTTAAAGACTACAACTCTAGTCCAAGTCTTCACAGAGGCTTGAAAACTTCATTAAATCTATGGAAATGTTTGGGGTTTCACTTTAATAAAATATTACTTTTCAGGCTCTGAAATATTTCTTTTATTGCCAAGTTTCATTTTAATTTTTTTTAATCTATATTTTTAAAATTTAAAAAGATACAAATCATGTGCACTCATTAAGTTTTGTAATTTAAAAAATTCCTTTTATTTTTTTATTTTCTTTTAATTAATTTAAGCTTTCACTTTACTAATTTTAATATTTAAAAGAAAACACAAAAAAAGTATTCCATCTCCATTAACTGTAACAATAAAACAAAGAAAAAGATTCATTACAACATGTTACACATTGTTTTTTTTAGGGGAGCCAATTTAGAACACATCCCCATTTTTAGGGAGTTTCTTTTGGGTTTCACCTAAAGATACATGTGGTATCCTACTTTGAACTCTTTGGGGGTTCTGTTTTTATCATCATAGATCGTTTTTCTATCCTGATAAACCTTTAGGTTCCGACTTATCTTAACCAGGGTTTGTTTCATTTATTTTAGCAATTTAGATCCAAGTGTGATTTTTTCCACTTGACTATCCCAACTAATAAAAAATCTACACTCTCTTCCATACAGAGCCTCGAATGGGCTCATCTTCAATGATTCTTGATAACCATTGTTTTATGTGAATTCTACCAAAGGTATATATTCTTTCCATTGCTTGGGTCGATGTGTAACATGAATTCACAACATGTCTTCTAACACTCTGTTCACCCTTTTGGTCTGACCATCTGTTTGAGGATGGTAGGCCATGCTAAATTCCAACAATGTTTCTAAACCTACAAACAAGATTTTCTAGAAATTTGAGGTGAACGTAACATCTCTGTCTAAGATGATGGTTTTAGACAAACCGTGCAATTTGAATATTTCTTTCATAAAAACATTGACAACATATATGGATTTATAAGTAGATTTTATGGGAATGAAATGAGCTTCCTTGCTCAAATTATCTACTACAACCATGATTGTGTCATGTGGTATTATTATATTTGGTAATCATAACATAAAATCCATGGAAATCACTTCCCATTTCCATTCTGGTATCTGTATAGGATGCAATAATCTAGTAGGGTGTCGATTCTCTACTTTTACCTATTGGCACTCCAAACACATCACAATGTAATGAGAAATTTCTTGCTTCATTCTAGGCCAATAATACAATTTTATAACTATTGTCACCATTTTATAATAACCAAGGTGACATATATATGGTCTCCTACGGAACTCATCCATAATCAAGTGCCTCAAATCTATTGAATTAAGAACATACAACCTGTTATTATACATCAACATATTATCAACCCTTAGATGATATCCTTCATGCTTCTTTTTCCTATGTTCTTGTTGCAACATTTCCTTCACTTGATTGAATAACTCGTCTTTCTGCAAGAGGGTATTAATCCTTTGTTGAACATCAAATTTTCCTACACTTGTTGTTGCTAAGTGTATTTTTTGGACTCTTTGGCTGAGTGCATCAACTACTTTGTTATCTTTTGCTTCTGTGTTTTATTTCGAGGTCAAACTCACTTATCGATGTCATCCACATGGCCTGCCTATAATTCAACCTTGGTTGGTCAAGTAAATACTTAAGAACACACTGTTCAGTCACGACGATAAATCTCCTCCAAAGCAAGTAATGTCTCCACATCTTCAGCGCATGTATAATTGTTGCAAGTCCTAGGTCATGGGTAACATACTTCTACTCATGTTCTTTCAGCTTACGTGATTCATAAAATGATACTTGACCATCTTGCATGAGAACGCCACATAGTCCTTCTTTGCAAGCATCTATGAAAACCAAGAAGTATTTTTCTGGGTTTGCAATCGTCAACACAGGGACATTATTCAATAGCCACTTCAGTGGCTAGAAGCTATCTTCACATTCTGGTTACCTCAAAAACTTACTCCCTTTCCTTTGTAACAAGATAATATGGTTACCAATATTGGAGAATCTCTTAATGAACCTTCTATAATATCTAGTCAATCCCATGAAGGATCTCACTTTTGTCACATTTCTAGGGGCAGACCAATCCATGATTTCCTTTATCTTTGTAGGTTCTACTGCCACTCCTTCAAATAAGATTACATGATCTATATATTGGATTTAATTTTTAAATAAATCACACTTGCTGAACTTGGAATACAATTGGTGTTATCTTAACACCTATAACACCATTCTGAGGTGGTCTTCGTGTTCCTCTTGGTTCTTGGAAGACTCCAAAATGTCATCCATGAACACTAGGAAAAAATTGTCTAAATACTTGTTGAGCACATGATTCATCAAACACATGAATGTAGTTGGTGAAATTTTAAGCCCAAATGGCACCACGACAAAATCATAGTTCCCATACTTTGTCCTAAAGGATGCCTTGTGGAGTTTTTCATCATTAATCATGACTTGGTGATATCCTGACCTCAAATCTATCTTTGAGAAAACTGTAGCCCCTATGAGATGATCAAAGAGATTGTCTATTCTAGGAAAAGGGTAATTATTCTTTATGATCATCTTGTTCAACTACCTATAATCGATGCATAGTCTCAAGGTACCATATTTATTCTTTACAAATAGGGTTAGTGCTCCCCATGGAGACACACTCGACCTAATGTAACCCTTTTACATCATTTATTTCAAATGCATTTTCAATTCCACCAACTCTGATGTGCTCATCATGTACAAAAATCTCTATGTTGGCACTGATCCAAGCACGAGATCAATTGAAAAATACATATCTCTTTTCGGAGGTAATCCAGGCACCTCCTCACAAAACACATATATGACTCCCATAACACTGGGTGATATTCATCCGTGTGCTCCTTGCCTTCTGCCAATTTCAATACTTGTATGGAATATAAGGGAGACCCCTTTCTGCTAAACTTATTAAGGTACAATGTTGATATTTGTCTCACATAGATCGGCTTTTGAATGCCTTGCAAAAATATGGCATTGCCTTTCTCATCTTCTAATTATGAAATTTTCTCATAACAATTTAATTTTTCCTTATGGGCATCTAACCAATCCATGCCCAACAAAAAATCATAAGAACCAAGGGGAAGTGTATTCATAACCGCTAGGGTCTGAAATCCATCCATCCCAATTGGATAAGCTTCAACTACCTCTGGCACTTTCCTCTTTTTTTTTAGTGGCTAACTAAACTAGCCACGCTTTGGTGTGATTCTTTCTTTGTAATGAACATGCCTAAACCACTTGAGGTGAAATATAACTAAGATTAGATCATGGGTCAATTAAAACAAATATTGGTCATTCAATAACAATACCTTCTATTTCCACCACATAAGCCTTGTGGTTTTCTTGTTTATTCTCTAATGTTTCACAAATTCTTGGCACACTCCTGGTGATCCAAAAAATCCTTAGTTGTTATTTAGTCTTTGACATATATCAACATCTACTTTATCTTCGAAATAATAATGATTACTTGACTGATTGTAATTACATGTGAAAAACTTATCTAACCATACACACTTTAATGATAAATAACTTGGAAATAATTGAGCGTAAAAATGAACAACAATAATGAAATCACATACATAAGTTTGATAACGGAGTTCACCCAATTTGCACTATGTCTTTGGCTCTGCTTCCAATATAGACCTATTTATTAATGCTCAAAATCTTTTGTTTTACAATGATCTTTTTACACATTTCTCAAATGCAGAAACATAATGCACCATTGGATTCCTTGCAAAAAATCATGAAAAATGATTATAAAGTTCTTAAAATTCCATCAAGGGACCTCTTGACACACTTTATGGTGTAGCCTCAAAGTACTTGTACCCTTGGGCACACACTTTGAGACACAATATATGCAATTATGGATCTCCTTGTCTACGTCCACACACCCATTAAATAGGGCGCGGGCCCTAACCTCATGTTTTCATTTCATGCTAACCCACAACATCATTTAATTACAAGTTTGTTGGTTTGTCTTAACAAACCGATTATTTAGCATAGTGTTTAAAACATTGTAATGTTATATGGTGGGTCGCAGTATATATCCACATACCAAAGAACCAATGTGTGTATATTGTTCTTTGTTATATTGTTATAACCATATATTATATATGGTGTATATGGTTATACTCGTAGGCATATTCGTTATCCCTTCCAAAGATTATGTGTTGGTTACATGGATTAGTACATAAACCAAGGGTTGGGGGCTTATCCCTCGGCCCCTTCTCCCCCCAAAATGGAACTTTAACCAAAGTTAAATAATATTTACAACATATATGTCTAAGAACCAATAATGTGGTGCATTGGCAATGGAGGCTTGGTAAAGATTATGGAGGTCGTGTGTTCAACCCCTATCGAATCCATAATTTTGATAAACACTAACCAATATATGATAATGGGAGGATACCACATGGAAACCTCTCATTGGTCCATTTGTACTCTATATGCCACATGTTAACCTATGATTGGTCCAATTGGACTATACGAACTTGCCCAAACATATTGCCAATTAGACATGCCACATTTCCTACCAGCCACATGTCTTCTTGTGAGATCACCATGTTAATGGTACGGTCATGTTCCACGTGGTACCCTTGCATTGGTGACACATGTCACCCTTTGAATTTTGCCTTGTTTGACTTGAGATTTGACTAGCCATATCTCTTGCATATGAACTTTGTTTGAATTGCCATTTGCATCGTTGGAAATATAACAATGATATATACACATTGATGGAAGTTTCGAGAGAATTTGGGATGTCTTAAATTTGAGCATGTATGAACCATTCTGGACCTCTGTGGACGTTTCATATTCTCTTGAACATCTATGAGCATTCATGGATCGTCCTGGATCACCTAGCTACGTCATTGACTATAGCTTCCTCCTGCACACTATACACTCTTCAATTTTCATGTTGTTGGTGGGGAAAATCCCTCAATATATGTGGCTCTCCTCATCCCCAACATTTAAAGGTCCTTTCTTTGGATCCTCTGTTCTTTCCATTTCTTTCTCTGTTGGTTTATTCCTACTTTGAGATGGAAAAAATTGTTGACATGCACTCCGACTTGGATGACCCAACTGTGTATATTTCATGGAATTTTTCTAGGGGAAATACTTGAAATCCTTTTTCTAGAATCCACTCTTCTCCTTTATTTTCCAATATTTGGAAGACTCGTGCTTGTGTTTAGACTGGCCATAACAAAATTTGGCCTTCTGAATGGTGTCTTCCAACATCTTGGGTTTGTCAAAATCAATTCAATCTTGGTAGGACTATGGTAATCCACTCAGAAAAATGCCATATTCTCTCCTTCTCATCCTTAAGGTAGGGAACATACCTTGAAAACTCCATACATATTTTTGCATATGCATCCAAGGTAAGTTGTCCCAACTTAAGCTCATGGAATTCTTTTATCTTGACATCATAATACTTTTGAAGACATGTAAGCTTTACAAAAGTATTTTTCAAATTGTTTCCATGTTAATTTTATTTCCTTGAGGTATTCCCACCAAATAGAATCCCCTCCATTCAAGTTAAATACTGCAATCATTGCCTTGGTATTGTAAGAATAATTATGTAATCGAAAGTGATTTTTCAAACCAAATAACCATGTTTTAGCTTCTTCTCCTATCTTTGTATCTCCATAAAAGGTAGGTGGCTTATCCTTCTTGATTCCGTCAGAAAACTCTGAGAATTCTTTCTCTTTCTCTTCTTAGAAATGATGGATTCTCTGCCACTACTAGATTGTCCTACGGAAATAGTCTTCCAAATAGAGGATTCCATGGAAACACCTCCACTTGATTCACCTTTCTTGGTATTCTGATGCTTCCTTATGGAAGAAATCCTTCCCACATCATTGTGAGATAGTCCATGCTTTTGAGTATTTGAAGGGGTTTTCAACCTCTTCGACTGTTGTAATTTTGCATTGTTAGGGCCTTGTTGTAGATGTTTTTGAATTTAAGATAGACTCTGCAATAGGAATGCATTCAAATCTTTATGTTCAACATGGTCTCTCATGAGACTCTCATTATCTGCCTTCATACTTCTCACATTGGCCATCAAATCTGGAGGGGTTTCTCTGTCCCTCCGACCATTAGATTCTTCATCTCTGAGGTGTGAGGTTTCGTCCATACTGCATTTCAAAATTTGCCTCTATGATTAATCAATTCATCCTACGTGTTGATACAATAATCATCATTATCATTTTATGCCAATATTTTAAAATAGGCATTCCAGACAAAATAAAATCCTTTTTTTAAAAAACAGTTTTAAGTGGTCTTGGTGACCCATTCAAGCCTAGAGTTTGAACTCTGCTCTAATACCATTATGTAACACACCCAACCCACTTAAAGAAAATTTCAAGGGAATGGGGTATTAAAAATTTTCTTCACTTGACCATCTCGAAATTTATCTTTGATAACACTATCATATTCTACTCATCAAGAGCTTTCGAATGACTACAACTCAAAACTGAGCTTTGGATCGAAGTTTATGGATTTCCAATTTTCTCAAGTTTTCATTGGCCAAGTTCAACCTCATTTCCATGTGGAAATCCACGTGGCTCCTTGTCACTAATGGAATTTGACGTGACATTGACAGGGTGCATTCTACTTGGCCCATCAAACCCTCTGAATCATCTTCTCACTCCAATAGATCTAACATTCCTCGAAGTTGAGTAATCTATGACTCTGATTATTTTAGAGTCTCTACTAGCACGATGGTTAGCTCCTGCCTTCTCTATTCCATACCAAGAAATAAAATGGCACCCGCAGAAACCTATGGCTAATGTTAAGTCTCGTCTTTCCCCAATCAACGGTCCAGATAATCTCTTTGAAGTCTTACCTAAACTCTTCAGAGTGGCACTCTGAACCTTTCAAAGTTGTAATCTGAACTCTCCAGAGTAAAATATAAAGTAGTTAACTCCATCTCCCATGGCACCATCACCACCTAACTTCTTAGACCCATATGTACCCACAACCTAGGCATATATTGCCACATGTACCTGCCACTTGGTATGACACATGGCACACACATTCTTAAGAAACTCTTCCTTGAAAGGGACAAAAATTTGTGACACATGGCATGATATTTAATTGACACATGGCACCACCTGTTTCGTGACATGTGAGATAGGGTGGGTCTACACATCATCACAGGGTATCTTCTTCAATAATCTAGATGTTGATATGTGTCCCAAGCACATGGGTTGGGATGATGTCATTCCCCTCATCATCGCTCGTTTAGAATATTGTTAGGATTCTATGATAGATCGACAACTATGATCAAATCATCGCTCTGGTTCCAATCAATGGTCCAGATATGCCCTCCATTGGAGTCATACTCCAAGACATTCAGAGGAGTACTCTGAACCCTTCAGAGTTGTACTCTGAACTCTCCAGAGTCAACTATGAAAATGGTCAACTCCAATCTAGTTAGACCTACACTCATCTTGTCGACCAATCGACTGTAGACACACATCATCATACTAGCTCTCTTGCTCAACACCGCTCACTCTTCCCCCTCAAATTTCTAAGTGGGACCCATGATGATCAATGATTGAGGTTAACTCACCTTATTCCAGATCTACGACCCACACTCAACTTCAGAGTCTTTTATTTGGAGATTTTCTACAACTGCCCAAGAGCTCCCTCTGAAAGCTTCACTTTGAACAACTCACTTCGATGCCTCCCCTTCAAATTTTTTTCCACAACAATCAAAAGTTTCCTATAAAAGTTTCACTCCGAACATTCCACCACGATCGATGATTCATATCTCTCCTAGGTTAATACATGATTTCAAGGTGATAAAACCACCACTTTGGGGACTTAGCCATTTCTTGAGTTTTATAGGACTCCAGTCTAGATTTCCAAGGTTTCAAAACCACTCTAATGCCATTACAAGTAATTAAAAATTTAAAGGGAAAATATTGCATGATTTGTAGACTTCTCCTACAAGGAAACAACACACTCAAGTGCGCAACAGTCCATACTTACTCATTTTCACATTTATCAGATTGATAATGGGCATTATAACAGATCCCAACTATCATGCATTCAAACCGTGGGATATAAAAGACTGAGTTCCCTTTTCAATTTAAAACATTTCCACATGCATGAATATATATCATTCATAATCAGTTTCAGTAAAGATAAACACTTATTTGGTAGGGAAATTTCCAAATTCGACAGAGTGAGAGAGGACGCCTTTCATCCCAACCTTAGGCATTGTTGTAGAGTAACTTTCTACAACACACCACCTCCGTGCTAAGCCATGATACCACCAAGGAAATTTCTTTAGCAGGATTCCAATTTTGCAATGATCCAGGAAGGTTACTCTCCTTCCTCCTATGACACAACCGTATTTTCCACCTCCCATTGAGCTTCAGGTCTCCACAAGTTTATCAGGCAGTTTCTCAACTGGATTTCCTCTACACAACGGAGTCCCTTATTTACTCAATAATACCTCAATGACCTCCCCTTACCATTTTTGGTTTCTATCCAGTAAGCACCAAGCTTCATCCCACTAATTATCTAGTTCGGGATCCAAGTCTTCTCTGTTCAGGGTGATCATTAACAACTCAGACAAGCTTGCTATTTTTCTCCAGAAAGATCTTCTTTTTCCTTCTTTTTCTTCAATCAACAGCTCCGAACCTCTACACTCTATTCTCTCTTGCTCTTCTCTATCTTTCCTCCCGTGTTGTGTGTCTTTTGTTCTCTGTGTGATTGTGTTTTCCTCCTCTTGTATTCTTCTCTATCCTCTCAGGATTTCTGTGACTTCCTACAAATGCAACCTACAGTTTGCAATTTTCCAGTCTGAAGGAGAGGTTCCATGGTATCCCCTTGTCAGTTTTTCAATAGACCTTTTCTCTCTACAAGAGCCAACTACCAATAGTCATTAACTTCCCTAATTACCTCTGTGGCTTTTTTTAATGGTCACATTGTATCATGTAAGATGGTAGGGGTGGCTCAATGTTTGCAAGTATAAATTAGCTTGTTTCACAAGATTCATAGTTTCTTCATTGATACATATCAGTTCCACTTCACTCAATCATTCAATCAGTCCCTCAGCCTCGTCAATTGCCTTTGGTGTATCATGGAAAGTACTTTCAAGGTTGTTCTCTCTCAGTCAATGGTTTGGTTTTTATAATAAATCAAAACATAATTACATGCCTCATCACATTAATATATGAAGTTTGTGCATAATTGAAGTCTTGGGGGAAAATGGGGTGTTACACAAAGATTACCCCCTTACACACTGATGATAGTTTTAGTTCAAATGAAGTATGACACATGGAAAATGTGCATGTAATATTAATTCATAAAGCCTATAATTGTGGGATCAAGATGCAATTCATCAAGATAAAATAATTAAATACCAACTTATCAAATATGGCCAATCCTATACAAATAAAATGCATAAATATACAACAACCTTGGGATAGCTTTTGCCACTAAAGCTCAAACATTGATCAAATCCTTGATAAATTTACTTTACTTTCTCTATTACTAAAGAAGGAAGGGAAAGTGGCAATTTCCAATCGAAATAAGAACTTTTATACCTCTTTGCATGAAAAATCTACAAAAAAGAGTGGAAGTGTAAATGTGTTGAACCTGCACAGAATAGATCTAGCTAAACAATGACACACACATTTGTAGAGAGAATAGAAGAAAGAATAAGAAGGAGAGAAAGAATGAAAGAATTCTCATTAACCATATTCCACACTCAAAGAGTGAATAATTTACAATAGATATAGGATACATGAGTAACTAATGCACCATAGTGGTGGTCTATAGTGATCTTGACACACACTAGGAGTTACGGGAATGAACTGCCACCTAGTATAGTCTCTCAGGCAGTTACAAGAGTGAACTTCCACCTAGTTGAGTTAACTAGTCAACTAGTCTTCAGTTAATTGACTGAACAGAGAGTAGTGAGGATTTAACTCAGGAAATCAAGGGTAATGCTCTAGTCTGGTGATGGTCCCAAGGAAAGTATGCATTATCTTTTGATGATGCCAATGTTGCACGGTGACAAAACCAATGTAGCATCGAAACTCAACTCAACTAGTCAAACTGAAGTGTCAATTGAAAGAGAATATTCTCCAGGTGGAATATTCTCCCATAAAATATAGGAGACTGGATAATGAATAATTATGACTAATAAACAAGGAAAAGACTTAGGAAAAAAGAAATCCTAGGTGTGTGTAAAATAACTCCAACACCCCCCATGAACATCACTATGGTGAAAATAAAGAATGGGTCCTGACAACGAGGCCATGTTAGGTACCCAAATACAAAAGATACACTGAAATAATTGAGGAAAGAGGGAAAACCNTCAAATTACAATGAATAAAAATAAAAATAAAAAATGAGAAGGAACAAAAAGCAGTTGCTAAGCAACCTTGTCCTTCACTCCAAGAAGACCTTGCAACTGTGCAAGTTTGTGCTTGTTGAAGATTTTGTTGAAGATGTAGATGTCTTCACGGATCTGATGAAGTATATGCACAATTACGATGTCCACACATATCCACTTTATCTTCTTGTAATGAATAATATCCAAATAAATTTTGGATGAAACTTTGAAAACCGTGCGGTTGTTTCTGGAAAAATGCTGAAATTTTATTGATTTTAAAAAGATCATAACTTCACTTTCCAGAGTCCATTTCAGACGATTTGTTTTTTAAATTGGATATTTTCCTGAGAGGAATTCAAATATCCAATTTGTTTCTGCAAATTGTGCTCATAAAATATCAGAATTGAGTCTGATATTCACGGCGCCCTATTTGTCTCTTGAGATGCATGCATTATGCATGGAAAAGTGTTTGCATTTGACCCCTGAGATGCATGCCATATATATTCCACATGAATTTCAGAAAACAAATCTGAAATGGAGTATACATCATCTTCAATTAATGGAATACAAATTTCTGCAAATACTTGTGTAGAAGACTCTTCAGAATAAGAGGCTTGATCTTCTGAGAGTTTCTCTTCTGGCTCTATCTTTCCAATCCCCTGCATGCAATCTTCAAAATATTCTTTATTCCCAAATAGAACCTCCAATATGTTCCATAATTCATTTTGAGAGAGCTCTTGTGTGACATCACATACTTGGTGGAGAATTTATGGAGAAATAGACAAGCAGATAAATCCTATGGCCATATCTTGTCTATTGAGAAAGTCATTTTTCTCATCGGTGGAATCAAGCTCTACTTCCATTTCCATGGTTATTTGGTATAAGCCTCTACTTCTGAGAAGAAGTAGAATCTTTGTCTTCCACTCCAAATATTTATGAGGTGTGAGAAGTATTATCGGTGAGTAAAACATAAATTCCATCTTTTCTGCCTTCTTCAATCTTCAGTACCTACAAAAATAATTTGGTGTAGCTTTTTCTTAGAATTCTATCGGCTCTGATACCATGTAAATGTGTTGAACCTACACATAATAGATCTATCTAAACAATGATACACACATTTGCAGAGAGAATAGAAGAAAGAAGAAGAAGGAGAGAAAGAATGAAAGAATTCTCATTAACCGTATTCCACACTCAAAGAGTGAATAAATTACAATATATATATAGGATACATGAGTAACTAATGCACCATAGTGGTGGTCTAGAGTGATCTGGACACACACCAACAGTTATAGGAATGAACTTCCACCTAGTATAGTCTCTCAGGCAATTACAAGGGTGAACTGCCACCTAGTTGAGTTAACTAGTCAACTAGTCTTTAGTTAACTGACTGAACAAAGAGTAGTGAGGAGTTAACTCAGGAAATCAAGGGCAATGTGCCAGTTTGGTGATGATCCCAAGGCAAGTGCGCATTAGCTTGTGATGATCCCAATGTTGCATGGTGAAAAAACTAATGCATCATTTAAACTCAACTCAACTAGTCAAACTGAAGTGTCAAATGAAAGAGAATATTCTCCAAGTGGAATATTCTCCCCTAAAATATAGGAGACTGGATAATGACTAATTATGACTAATAAACAAGGAAAAACCTTAGGAAAAAATAAATCCTAGGTGTGTGTGAAATAACTCCAACAGGAAGCACGTGGACAAGTAATTACAATGCTATTCTAAGTTGTTCTAGATACGTTGTAGAATGCCTCCATTCTACACAATTGAACACACCATTGACCTAAAAAAATGAATTGTTATGCTAAATGAGACACTACACAAAATTTCATTATTGAAGATCAAAGAGATTGAGAGTTAGTTTCCATAATTATTGGATAAAGGCAACATCCAATAGAGATCATCCCATGTTGACGATAGTTTCAATTCCAATGAAGGATGGAACATGGAAAATGTGCATGTAATATTAATTCCTTAACAAGATAATATAATATTTTATATCCAAGGTTGCATATCGACACATTTTAAGATAGTTTTATAAAGAAAATATCTTTCATAATATTTACCTAAAGTTTGGTTATCATCATATCTGTATCAACCTTATTGAGTCAAGTTTGAGCCCTTGAAGATAATCCTATCACACCCTCATTTCAAGAATGTTATTTTATTATATCATGATAAATGTGCCAATCAATTGATTGTATTTCACTTGAACAAGTGGAGATATAATGAAAAATATTGGACAAATAGTGTATTATTGGAGTGGCATGCTATCTTGGGGGATGAACTATACCCAAGTAGTGTAACTCATAGAAGTAGTTAGTTATTTATACCAAATTTTATAACTAAAATACAATCATATGTGATATGTAAACTACTATGAATATTCCATTGGAACAATTCATCGCAATAGATCTTGTAATATTATGAAACATTTTATTATGTAATTTATTTCCTTAGATCTCAAATTAATTATCACAAGCTTAGTGCTAAAGCTTATGAAATAACTAAAATATGAAAATGAAAGAATAAGAAAATGAATACACTTTCCACACAAACAAACACAAGATGTGACCTGAGAAACTAGATATGGGAGAAAACCCAACTAGAAGGTGAGGCCAATGATATGCTCTATTTTCTTCAATTATGAACTGCAAGTACAAAGAAAAGGGAACTCACTATGGAGTTTCCTTTGGCACTGTGGCTTGAATGACTACTACATAATTTTCTACCTTATCTGTTATGCTCTCAAATCCTACTCCTTTATTATCTTCTCAACTATGGAACATGTACAATGCTAAAAGAATGGAACCCCCTCTCTTCCTAGAGGCCCAATATTTAACATAGTTTGATAGCCATCTAGAGTTAGGGTTAGGATTTTTGCATGCCTCAACCCTCAATGAATATCGGGGATTTGGAAATTCTAGAAACTTATTGAAAGTCCACACGCGACTAGATCCACATGTGTTAGTAATGGGGGCTATGTGATATCCACTTGGTACCATGGTGGTCAACATGGTAGGTCAACTTGTGGGAGGCATAACTTTCGTGTACAAGCTCCATTTGAGGTGACTTTCAAATTGTTGGAAAGTTCTTAATGTGTAGAAAAATGTCAAGGGGCTATAACTATCCTCATAAATTTTTGACCCAATAAAGTATCATAGATGCCTCAAACTAGATTTGGAAGGTTTTTGACCCCAAATATCCAAATTGGGACCTACCACTAAAATGGTCCCTGCAAGCCAATTCCTCTAGTTTTTCCACCCAAAAAGTACCAAGATAGATGAAAAATTATAATGATCCATTCTAGATCATACCCTACCATTTAGGGAGGATTTTTGTCCCCAAAATAATTTATTGAATGAGGTGAGGAAAACTTTCCTCTACCTTCTCCCCAAAGTACCATTTTTCCTTGCCTTGAAGTTGTCCTTTCAATCCTATCTGCCATAGGTCATGTTTCCCCTGTCTATTAGTTTTGGACTTCTTCTGCAAAACTGTATCTTCTACCAACTTTTCCTGGTCTTCTGGTGCTAAGTCTTGCTCCTCAATTTCCTGATCCAACATGGAAGGATCATAGAGTTTCATATTTTCCACATTCACTACCGAGTAAATGCGTATATATAGGAGTAGATTTAGTTTGTAGGTATTATCACCCACCTTCTCCAATAACTCAAAAGGACGACACCATAAATCCTTGATCTTCTTACCAGTACCCTACAACCTTTCCTTTTTTAGATGTAAGCAACTCTACCTCCCACCTTGAATGTTTTCTCAATTTCATGTCGATCATGTCGAACCTTGTACCTTTCATGTGACTTATTCAATGTCTCTTGTACTTGCATACAGATCTTACTGATCTTTTCAACAAATTTCTCTTCTTTCAATGCTTCTTGTATGATGTCTTCCCTTACTCCTCCTTTTTATCCATATATAACATCCAAGGGATAAGGAAACAAGTACCCAAAGAAAGCTTCAAAATATGATTTACTAGTAGAAGTGTGAACCACTCTGTTATAAGAGTGTTCAATATAGATAAAATTTTCATCCCAAGTATTTGGATGCTTCTGATTGTAAACCTTAAGAAGTTGAACCAATTTCTCGTTGAATACTTGTGCCTTCTCTTTTTCTGTGGATGGAAAGCTATATATGTCTTCAAATTGGTGTCCATATTTTCCCCAAGTGTAGTCTAAAAGGAACTCATAAATCTAGTATTCCTATCTAAGTTGATGTTCCTCGGTATCCCAAAGTGCACCTATACCTATTCAAAGAACATGTTTTCAACTTCTTGTTATTTGGTGGTCATTTTACACAGCATAAAAATGCACATGTTATTAAAACCATGTCCCTTCCTGGTTTTTGGAAAACCACCCACAAAATCCATGGAGATGCTATCCTAGGGTTGAGTGGGTATAGGTAATGGATGGTATAAACCTTGATTTCTATCACTAGGATTGATGGTACAACAAAGTATGCATCCTCTTATATATCGAGCTACATCTTCTTGTATTCTGGGTCAATACACATACCTTTGTAAGTTGGCAATTGTCTTCCCAACACCAAAATGTCCTACAAGCTTAAAGGTGTGAGCCTCTTTGATAAGCTAAAATATTTCACCTTTAGGATAACAAAACTTGTCTATATTGTAGATAAACCCATTCCAGAGATGATATCCAACCTTATCGTCACCTTCTTATACATGAATTTGTCCTTGTACCTACAGAAAAACCTCTTTAAAGTCCTCATATTTTGACTATGCCTCTTTATGCACATCATGGGTAAAAATATTCACATGCATAAGAGATCTCAAAGATATAATACTGGATTTGTGTGGCCTTGTAATCATGTCTACCAACTTATTAATGCTTCCCTTATTATATTTTATGACTAGATGAATTGATGCAAAAAACCCATGCACTTGTAGTTTATATTTTTTTTAAGCTTACTCTGGGCCTACGAATACTATAATGGTTGGTCATTAGTGTGGATAATGGTTTCCTTTCCCATAAAATAGTGATTCCACTTCTTAAAAACTTAAACCAGTGCATAGAGTTCCTTATCATATATATGGTAGTTTAGGACTCCTCCATGAAACATTTCAAAATGATAGCATATTGGCTTACCTCCATACATCAAAACCACTCCCATAGCATACCTGCTTGCATCCATCTCCACTTCTAAATGTTTCTAAAAGTTAGAAAATGTAAGAACTAGTTCTTTATTGACATTCCCTTTCATCTCATCAAATTTGTTTTTGTTGATTCTTTCTTCATTGAAAACTATTACCACTGGATGTTATGGCATGGAGTTTTGAAGCTATCACTAAAAATGATACTATGAACTTATGTAGGTACTAAAATTCCCCAATAAATATCCAAACTTCAATGATATTAGGATGAACTCCTTATTCGTTGGATCTATCTTGAGTTCCCATCCACCAATCACGTACCCCAAATACACCAAAGACTGTTGGGAAAACTCACATTTCTTAAGGTTATCTAGAAACTAATTCTTTGTCAAATTCTCTAAAATATGCATGATATGTCATATGTGCTCTTCCTAGGTGTTGGTCACTATAATTGCTTAATTAATTTCAAACAACCAAGTGAAACATAAATTATCAACCCAGGGAAGTCTTTTTTTTCAAAGATAGCTGCGCACTATATATGCTCAATTCCAAAAGCACTTAGTGTTGTAGTAAAGAAATCATTCTATCTAACTTTGCTCAAATGAACTGAAGTTCTGAATTGTATCACAGGAAAGAGATATCCCTATTGCAATTCTTTAAAGTTCGAATTAAGAATCCTGGATTACATTTTAAAATAAAATTGCAATGGGTAAGAACAACTATCTTGTAACCAGAGAACAGGACCCTTACTCTCAAACAGAGACTCAGTACTAACACTCTTTCATGAAAGCAATAATGCAGAAAACAATAGGCTCTATCTAACAGAGAACAAGGCAGTCTGATTCCTTTCTTTCTAAGCAGGGATCTCTAACCCAGTTCTGATTAACACAG
>ML780626.1:656353-690428 GCA_009831015.1 Picea engelmannii
TGACTGCTAGCTGTCAGGACTCGTGTTTCAGCATCGTGGCGGCCTCCTCTGTGGCTCAGCATCTTCTGAACTGAGTGCCAGCTCCGTGTTTCAGCATCTGCATGAACCGTGTAACTGCTTCGTGTTTCGGCATATGCATCCTCAGACTGTGTAGCAGCTCCGTGTTTAGGCATCTGCATTGAATCGTGTAACTGCTTTGTGTTTCGGCATATGCATCCTCGGACTGTGTAGCAGCTCCTGTGTTTTAGCATCAGCTCAACAGCGGCTTGGGCAGTTCTGTGTTTCAGCATCGGTCTGAAATACTTTTCTGCAAATATGGATACTTCTGCACTTCTAATCAATGGTTAGGTTCAAAAGTAGTGTAAAGTGTTATGCAAAACAAATTAAACATATAGTGATGAGAAAAGACGTTGTATACCTTGGGGTGATCAGATGAAGTGATAATATGAGTCTAAATACAGGTGATGAAGGGTATAACAATGGCAAAAAGTATGAGCAAAAAGGTACAATATGTGGTCCCAACACTAGGTAGATATATAAACCGATATTTCATCTAAATACACTATTAAAAATGAATCTAGATAGGGACACAATACACCGTTCATCAAAGACATAAATGTAGCTAGTACATTACATAAACCAAAAGGAATTATTGGCCATTCATATAGACCTTGTATTTTCTTGAAGGAATTCTTCTAGGTGTTTTATTCCTTAACTCATACGTAGTGGTATCCCGATTTGAGATCCAACTTGTTGAAGTACTTGGAAAGTTGCAACTGATATAAAAAATCAACGATCATAGATAGAGGCTATTGATTATTGAGTGTAATATTTTTTAAATCTTTGTAATTGATCCACATTTTCCAATTCCCATCCTTCTTGGGTACTATTATGATAGGTGACACACAAGGTGAGGTGCTTGGTCAAATTACTCCTTACTCAAGAAACTGCTACAAATGTTGCAACTACTTCCAAAACAAACTATCTGTACAACCTAATATTTGGTAATAGGGAGTCAAGAAACAAGTGTATTTCATGCTCCACCTCTATCTTAGGTGGTAACCCTTTAGGATCTTATAAGACTCCTTTGTATTCCTACAATAATTCCTCCAATTGAAATTTATTCTCTTTCATACATCCCTCCAGGGATGCGTGTACTCTTACCCATTCATCCCCTAGTTGATTCTCTCTTAAGAAAATAAATACAAATTTTCTATTAGAACCAATTAATATTTTTTCTTGGATAACACTCACCAAAGAGATCTTCTATTTACCTTTGTTTGCATTTATGATGAAATAATTCCCATCCTTGATCAAGTGGTACCAGTTTTCTTTCCACATGAAGACCACATCTCTCATATACATGTCGGGGCTTCTAAATACCACACCACACACATTAATGGGTACTACATATAACTCCATTTCATCAATAAAATATGCACTTATATAAAATAAAAAATCTTACACTGTTTAGTGTCCTTGAGATATGCATCCTTATTCACCCATCCCAATGGATATGGGTTGGGATGATCATGCACTTCCAATTAAATATTTTTTTACCAAATCATCTGCTATGATTTTGGCCTATGAACCAAAATCTAATAGAGCATCCACCTTGGTATTTTTGACTTGAATCTCAATGTGAAATATTTTTGTCATCTCCCTCTCTTACCTATGATGAAGGACACTTAGATTCACAACCTTCTGTACTATAGTGCATATAATATTCTCATCCACATCCGAGTTGATCTATATTAGGCTGATTGATTCCATGCCTAGCACGTTCTTCTTATTGGCATCCTTCTTACGGTCCTTTCAATTAATATCTAGATTCATACTCCAACACTTATCTTTGGTGTGTCCATTGATATCACATTGGTTTCAATATTTGTTTGGATCCTTGCATTGATGTGTAGTCACTATCATTTTCTTATCTTTTCCTTTCCATTTCTTATTTTTATCCTTGGAAGTGTCTTGTTGGTACTTTTGTTTAGAACCAATTGGTTGTATTTTCTTATGGCCTATGTTCTCTAGGTATTGTGCATGCATACAAGCCTCATCAACGGTCCTAAGTTTGATGAGAAACACTTTCCTTCTGTTGATCTATTTTCCTTTTAAGGACAAGATTCAACCTCCTAGGGTCTTCTTGAAAGACTTATCAAGATTCCATCAATATTTTTATAGAGGTGGCACTCCTCTTTCTCACTCATATATTCAATAATCTTGCTCAAAACATAGATTCATACATTCGCAACATCAACACATGTGAGTGGACCAGGTGTTAAAATAAATGAACAGATAATAAATTAAATATAGTAGAAAGATAAAAATCTCATATGTAATAAAAGAAAAACTACATCCATTCCACCACATCCATTATCTCAAGTAATGAGAAAAGATATTTTGAAGCAAGACTCATAGAAAAAAAATAAGATAGATGGCCCACAAATAATAGATACTTAAATTATTACATTCATTTAGAATCATAATATGCATAGGAGAAACACACATGAGATCTAATTTATTTATAAAAATTATGAAACCACAAATGTTATGAACTCCTGTAAGATCTCTTTACGAGAGTAAAAAATAATTACTCATAGATGCTAAAGTTTGATAAAGTGTTTATGTATTGCAAAACATAATGTTCTTGATACTTAAATGATTAAAGGAAATTAATTAATCCAAATGGACTAGGATGGGGCTCCTGTGGACAAAATAAAATAGTATCAATAACCTGGAAGACAATGATAAATGCAGTTAGGGATTAGCTTTACAAATGAACAATACACTAATAAATTTGGATGATCAAAGACTAAGATGAAAAGAGGGGAAATTATTCAAAAATAGATGCACTCACAAAATAGCAGAGGAATGGTAGATGGATCTCTCTCTCTCTCTCTCTCTCTCTCTCTCTCTCTCTTGCAGATGATCCTCTTCGGCGTCGGGGTATTCACACACACACCTAGGGATTCAAACCTTCCAACAATAACCACTTCTTCGTAGTTATTCTGGGTTAAATTTGTGCCAACAATTTCTTAATCCACTCTTTAATATATTCCTTCATTAGCAGGACCATGATGTCTTTCTTAATCCTGAGCGAGAATGTATATTCTTCAATTTCTTTAAATTCAAAATGCAGTTGCTCAACTGATGCCAGGTGGTATTCATTATTATTTACAAAGGTAAGAAGCCACCACTTAATTTCATCCTCCCAAAAATTAGTGAGGTCGTTGAACTCACTTTCCCATGAAGATTTAATCAAGCTCAACTCCATGCCTAGTTGTTATTTAGTTATAACCATAGAATATCTTATAAATTATGGGCCTTCAAGGTATTTAAAAAATTCAAGTACTTTAGGAATGAATCACTTATTTTTTCATTAATATTTGTATAAGTGACAATTGAATCAGTCTATTCTTAATTGTCATTAACCAACCTGAATCACTTCAATTGTCATTAACCAATCTGCCCTTAATTGTCTTATTCTATGGTTTGAAGGTAATTGTTTTTTATTTATATGGTAATAACTTAAACTAGACACCCGTGCAATAAAGTTATTAAACAATTTTTATAAAAATATTCATTATGTTCCAAGTCCCTTTTTAAATATTTTGTGAAGACGATGATCCTTTGTGACAGATTTATTAAAATTGAACTAACTCCCTATGTTTTTGAAATAATATTAATTTGCTTATTAATATTCTGCAACATGCAATCTTACTCTGTTGAGAAATTTGGTGTCCCTTTCGTACCCGTGTTTATTTCCCTAGTGTACTCGAAGGAATTTGATCTAGAGAAATAATAGCCAATGGTTCGACAAACAATGGTTTGAGACTCAATGCATCCTCGAGTTCAATTCTTCTTCTTTTTCATCTGATATTTTCTAATTCTTTCTTTGAGATAGAAAGATAAAGATAATCTCCAGTACGAATATGAAATTTGAGGAGTCTTGAGGGTCCAACTCCTGAAACGTCCACCTCAAAATTCCAATTTTGAGTTATTTTCTTATTTTTCACTGGGAATTTTTCTATTTGCAACTTGTGTTCTTCTTTATTATATTGGGAATTATGCAGTGTCAAAGACTTCTCTTCAAAAAATGTTGTTCCCTCTTGGGCCAAATCCTATATAGTTTACCGACTTTCAACAATTCCTAGTGCCACCCAGTTGATTATTGTGGCACTTCCTATTTCCATATAGACTGCATTCCTTGGGCTTATTGAATTTTGTGAATCCTTCCCGCTTGAGCTTATCTGCATTTTATACTATGATACTACATGTGTTTGTTCAATATTATAATGAGGGGGGACATCTTAATCATCTCCTCCAACACATCCTTCATTGTTATATCCTCTACTTATATTTGATTCTTTTTTTATTTTGTGCAGAGGAGGAACTCTTACGTGCATGGGGGGAAGAAGAATATTGCACATTGGTTGCATCCTTCCCTCTCTTCCTTTTTATGTTTTGTTTTTGTTGAGTGTTTGAACTAACTTCAATGATAAAATCATCATTGCATACATGTTTCTCCTTCTTGTTGGGGGTATTTGGTTCATTATAATCAATTCCTTTAGCAATCCTTGTGAAGCGATTTCTATAGCTCATGGACGCCAATTGTTTAGAAAATTGTGCTTCATGGTTGAAAAATTTTAGGGGTTTTTTTTCCTTCAGATTAAATGTGTTAAGAATTTCACAAAATTCTATTATATGGGAGGAAGTTATTACTTTTAGAAACATTAAAAGGTGATGAAATGAATTGCCTCTTTCTCTTTTTTATCAAAAAGGATAAATCATGTTTTGTATTGTTTACAAACCTCTACAAAAAAATATCTATCACAAACAAATGTGGGGAGAAGAAAAGGGCTTCCCTCATAACCATACAATATGATGTAATTACGGTCGTATTTGAATACGCAAATTCCATTTCTTTTGAGGAAATCCTCTGCTTCTTGATTTATCCTTTTTGGTGCTACTCTAGTCAACATATATCTAAATTCCTTAAGAAAATTTTATTGAATAAGGAAAATGTGGAATGGTGCCTTATGTTTCCAAGGAACAGGGTACCAGAATTAGACTCGTTCATTCTCAACATCCAAATTAATTTTTAGAGGTATCCCCTAAAAAATATTTCAATAAGCGACAACCAAGACCATATATGCAGTCATGACAAACCTTTGAGTCTTTAAATAATTGGAAAACTGGTAGGAAATTATTATGATCCAAATGCTTAAGATATCAATATAAACTAGAAGTACAAACCATGTACACCAATGTGAGTGTGGAAAACAAGTACAATATAAATAAGAGAGATGAGCTATACAATAACTCTTTAAATGATAGGAGAACATCCTCTAGATACACAATTACATTCATACATCACAATCCACTTGTTCTCAATAATGAATACATGATCTCTATATTTACCTATACACACACTACACATGAGGCCCCTTTACTATTAGGTCAAACCTATTACATATACATTTACATATTATATGCAAATTTATCCCCATATATTCCCACCATTGGGGTCATATCATATACATTTATCCCCATATATTTCCCCCTTGGGTCATAATAGAAATGTTATTCGAGATTACCTTGACCCAGTAAAAGATAGTTTCTTTTTGTAAAGAAAAATGCAAGACATATAAAACTGACTTGGGAATGTGAGAACTAGATTCTCTTCCCATCAAATGTGTGAACAACCATGTAAAATCTTGATATGGCTCTACCAATAATGATATATCAATGGATGAAATTTTAGATGAGATTTCTATGGAAGGAGCCATGAAATCCTTTAACAAATTCACCCTAACACCCTGGGAATCCACAAAAGAGTTAACATCTAGAAGCTTGAGACTTGTATTATAAACAGATAGTCTAAACATCCTTCTAAAAATTTTGGGAGTTAATCAAACATGGTTCTTCCCTTTAACTGCTACCTAAATTGTTCTACCTTTTTAATCAAACCTACAAGCACACCATGAAACCAACTCCCTGAAGTCAAAGTATTTATACATGCAACCAACATTCACTAATCCAATCATCTAGATTTTCTTATTTTGCTTCTTCTTGGGAGTTAGACTTTGAGCCACTGATATGGAGCTGACCAATGGAAGTCTTTTTCTTGGTGCACGAGAAAGTTAACAGTATCTCCACAAAACAACTCTTTCATCCTTCTAGGTTCCATATTTCTTAATCTTCCAATGTTGTTTGATATACATGACACTGAATCATGGAGTTAGGGATGCTTAAAGGTTAAGTGCATGAATAACATTTACCAAATCACCCCTTCAACATGTACAAATTTCCTTCAAAATATGGGCAACCATAAATGGAACTTGTTTTGAAAAGCAAGTAGTTCATGAGAAAATGGGACAACTAATCCACATTAACCCCATATCACCTCCCTTTATCTCTCAAATTGGAACTCATTAATGTACCATAAATGACCCTTGAACAATGTGAAAGGTGCATGATATCCATGAGGATTTTACTGTGGAACGAGGATAGAGAGAGATCATTCCTTTAAAATTTTAGTTGTGTGGAAGTGAAGGTTGTGTGGGAGTACAGAGGTTGGGTAGTGCAATAATATGGAGTGTGTAGATATAAAGGTTACGAGGGGTTATCCACACAAGGGTTGTGTCAGAGTATAACTGTGGAGGGAAGTTTGTGGGTTAATGGGTGTGAAGGAGAAAGGATTGTGCAAAGAAAATGGTTGTCATTAGGTTCTCCACACATGAAAAGAAATGGAAAATGACTAAGTGTTGGTCTGTGTGGAAGATAGGTTATGCGGAGGGAGGAGAGATGGTTTTATAATAGAAAATATTTGCACCACATAAGGAATCCATGCAAAACAAAAGTCATAAAAATGAATAAGTATTGTGTACATATGGAAATTTTCCCAATCATATACTAAAACTATAAGCACATGGTGGACTATGAAATGAAAAAGAAAATGGTAGAGAAGGGTTGTATACATGGATAAACTTGGAAATAAAAGGTGATACATGAAAATAGTTCAACATGTCGGCTCCAACTTTAGGACAGTGACCCCATGTGAGCTACTGAGAACCTAGAAGGCCTTAGGCCATTGGGCATGGAGTCGAGGAAGTATTTATACACAGAAACTATACATGGTGACTATACATAAAAATTATACAAAGTGGACTCTAATACATTGTTTTTTTTTTTCAGAACAATGGATGAGATTAGGACAATAAATGTTTCAAATGCAACCCATTGACGGGCAATTTTAAAACTTGTCTGTCCATTACTTTTAACAAGTAAGAGTTGAAACCACAAATATTTTCAATCTGGTAAAGTCCAATCCATAGGGCATCGAAATTCAAGTGTGATGACGGTTTTTATTTGGCCTTATTCCACAATAAGACAAACTAATCTTTGAGAAAATCTTTGGCTATGGAACCTTGATCAAAACATTTCTTCACTACTTTTTTCATGTTCTATATATTTATTAATGCCTTTTCTCCTTGCTCCTCTAATTGCATCAATTGATAATATCGAGATTGAATTGGTGTAGTCCCTTCTTCATCTTTAATCCGGGTGGAAATGGATAATTCATTTATGTCTAGATGTAATAGTAATCGATCATCTTTTCCATACATTAATGAGAATGGAGAATGTCTAGTGCTATTCTTTGGTGTTATTCTGCTGGCCCAGAATGCATTCAAAAGTTTCTTATGCCAATCCCTTTGGTTTGTAGAAACTATTTTCTTGAGAATATGCACCATATATTTGTTGGTTGATTCAACCAATCCATTTCCTTGAGGATGGTAATTTGATGATTGTCCCATTATTATACCAAATTTTCCACAGAAGGATGTAAATTTCAAACTGATGAATATGAAACCATTATCTGTGATAAATTTTTCTGGTATACCAAACCTTGATAAGATATTCTCTTGTAAAAATTGAATGAGATGTTTATTATTAGCTTCTTTTAAAGATGTTTCTTCAAGCCATTTTGTTAAATAATTAATGGTTGTTATTATGTAAGAATGGACCTTGCTGGATTTAGGATTTATGGGGCCTACAACATCCAACCCCACTGCATGAAAGGAATTTCAACCATGATTTTATTCAGAGGCATAACAACCCTCTTCTCTTTACTAGAGAATTTTTGGTATGGTAAACATTTTCTTACAAAAGAATGTACATCTCTAAATAATGTTGGCCAATAATAACCAACTCGAATGATTCTGTGAGATGTTACCATTGGGGAAAAATGTCCACCACAAATGCCTTCATGTATTTCATTCATAATTTAATGAATTTGGATTGGATCGGGCATCTTAACAACATACTGTAAGGTCCCAACTTACTTACCAACAACAGAGAAGAAGATAAACTCAATATATATATATATATATATATATATAAACAACTCCAAATTAATTTATCTATGATGTAATTATAGGTGTGTTTATAATTACATAGCTATGTACATAAACACACTCTCTTGAACTATTTCCAATTCTTTTCTAAGTAATCATGAATATTTTATTTCCTACAATCATGCACACAATCTTTTGCAGCCTCCAACTTTAATTTGAAATATTCATATACAAATGTATTTCAACTTCATCATAAAAATACATGGATTTGGAAATCAAATGTGGAGCTCAAACTTGTAAATATACAACCAAGAGGTACATAATCAAAATTCCATATGCATGCAAGTTGCAACTATTGAGGCATTTAAACACTTGCATACATGCAACTTTTACAACTATTTAGGTACTTAATTAATCACTTTGTATACATAACAACTCTATAACTATTGGAACATTTAATCAAGCACTTTTCAAACAAACTCTAAAGCCATAAAATCCTTTAATTAAACTATTTGCATGCATAAAAACCTACAACCATTGAGGCATTTAACCAAACAATTTTCATGCAATAAGCCTATAGACATAATGATGCAAGAGCATATTTGACCTTAAGCTATCTACATCAACCAAAAAAAAAATCAATTTCAAGCAAGTAAATTGTAGGGTGAAATAATTGTTGCAACTCTCATGTGTTGTAACACTAATTCTACAAGTGTTACAACTTCAGTGTCGTAACTCTTGTTGTTGAAATATTAGTGATGTAACACCCATGATGTAAATCATGTTGCTTCAACACCAATGCTGAAACATCAACCAAAAAAAAAATCAATTTCAAGCAAGTAAATTGTAGGGTGAAATAATTGTTGCAACTCTCATGTGTTGTAACACTAATTCTACAAGTGTTACAACTTCAGTGTCGTAACTCTTGTTGTTGAAATATTAGTGATGTAACACCCATGATGTAAATCATGTTGCTTCAACACCAATGCTGAAACATCAACCAAAAAAAAAATCAATTTCAAGCAAGTAAATTGTAGGGTGAAATAATTGTTGCAACTCTCATGTGTTGTAACACTAATTCTACAAGTGTTACAACTTCAGTGTCGTAACTCTTGTTGTTGAAATATTAGTGATGTAACACCCATGATGTAAATCATGTTGCTTCAACACCAATGCTGAAACACCAATGTTGTAACACCTATTGTTGCAACACCTGTGTTGTAAATCTCATTCCTGCAACACCAATGTTGTAACACCTATTGTTGCAACACCTGTGTTGTAAATCTCATTGCTGCAACACCAATGTTGTAGAACCCATTGTTGCAACACCCATGATATAAATCACATTGATGCAACACCAATGTTGAGAGGAACAAAAACAGTAGAGACATAATAGAGGGAATAGAGAATAATTAACATCTTTCAAAAATGGGGGCGATAGGTCCTTTTGGTATGGATACCCCCTGTGTTTTCGCTGAACCAAAACATAAACATTCCAAAACTGGATTTTATTTAAATCATAGCTAAATCAATTCTATAAAATCTATTTGCATAACTAATCTAATATATGGCACACAGTAACACTAACCTTTAGGTTGTTCTATATAATCTTCTTTTTTCTAAATTTCTATTTAAGAACGCATATTTAGCATACATTTGATATATTTTAAAGTTTTTAAAACATGCAAATGCAAAAACATCCTGATAGCTTATAATTCGGCTACTGGGGAAATTTTTTCCTCAAACTCAATTCCTTGTACTTGAGCATATCCTTTGCACACCAATCTTTCTTTATTCCTTATAACTTGACCGTTTTCATTAACTTTATTTTTTTAAATCCACTTGGTCCCTACCACATTTTTGCTTTTTGGTATTGGGACAAGCT
The DNA here is from genome assembly GCA_009831015.1 of Picea engelmannii. Classification (NCBI taxonomy): domain Eukaryota; kingdom Viridiplantae; phylum Streptophyta; class Pinopsida; order Pinales; family Pinaceae; genus Picea; species Picea engelmannii. The sequence continues at coordinate 666,599 of ML780626.1, forward strand.
CCCAGGTTTGATTTTTCTCTATTTGATCAAGCTCTTCATTCAAGGATTTAATTCAATATTCATCTTTGTTGGCCTCTGCAAATGTTTTGGGTTCTATTAGGGAGAGAATTGCTTGTTTTGATTCATATGTTATCCTTTTTCTTGTTTCAACTCCAACACTTTTGTTTCCTATGATTTAACTTTTAGGATGATCTCTTTGTACTCTTCTTGATGGTGATTTTGACTCTTGTCTTGGTGACGCTTCCTTTTGTTTTCTCATTCACTTTGTGATTCATCCTCTTGTATTTCTTCAATTTATTATTCGTTATCATCATTTCGTTTCCTTTCATCAAATTGTATATTATCATGAGATTTGATTCTTCTTTATTTTAGATCATCCAATTTTACATTTGCACTTTCCACAATTTTATGCAGCCTCAGGTTATAACATATGCAAGCCTTTTTGTTTGATGAGTGACCAAGAAATATGCCTTCATCTGATCTGTAATCAAATTTTCCTAGGTTATCATCATCTCTCTTAATATAACATTTTCTCCCAAAGACTCTGAAGTGTTTTACTGATGTTGGTTTTCCAAACCATAACTCATATGGTGTCTTATCATGGTTAACTCTAAGTTATGCTATGTTAAGTGTGTACACTAATGTATACACTGCTTCTCTCCAATATATATCTTAGAGCTTGGCTTCATTTAACATAGTTATGGCTCCTTCTTGAACAATTATATTCTTCCTCTCAACAACGCTATTTTGTTGAGGAGTTCCTGGAGATGAAAAGTGTCTTTTAATTCCATGAGTTTAACAAAACTTGTTGAACTCATTTGAGGTAAATTCCCCTCCATTGTTTGATCTTAGGCACTTGATTTTGAGATCAATCTCATTTTCAACATGTGCTTTGAAGACTTTAAATTTTTTGAATGCTTTTGATTTCTCTTTGAAAAAGGATACCCAGGTCATGCTTGTATAGTCATCAATAAATAAAATGAAGTAATGTTCACCTTGTATTATTTTAGTTCGTGTTGGTCCATAGAGGTCAATATGAACAAGTTATAATGGTTTTGATGTAGAGTATTGTTTTTTATTGAATCTTATTTTTTTTTGCTTTCCATGTTAAAAGTGCTTACAAACATATTTTCAAGGTTTTATAATCCTTGGAATATCTTTAACAACTTCATTTTTACTCACTTTTATCAAATTGTCAAAGCCTATGTGTCCCATTCTTCTGTGCCACAACCAACTTTGTCTATTTGGCTCATGCAAAAATTTTATTCTTCTTCTATGTTTAAGATATATACATTGCTTGGTGTTCTAGGTGCAACACCCACTAATTTTCTTGAGTCTTGTTTTCTAATTTCACATTTTTTAAAGTCAAATATGAGTATGTGTCCTTGATCATATGTTTGGCTCGCACTTAGGAGATTAGGCTTCATATTTTCAATTAATAGTACATTTTATTCTTTAGATCTATTATTTTCCAGAGTAACTCTACCTTTTCCAAGTATCTTGGAAGAGACATCATCTCCAAAAGTAACCCTTCCTTTTTCTTTCCTTTTTCAAACTGATGAATTTATCTTGATCTCCTATCATATGCTTTGAACATCCACTATCATCATACCATTGAATTCTTTTATTTTTAGTATATAAGACTACCTTACACTCCGCCTTCTTTTCTTTCCATGTACTTTTATGCTTTTCTTCTTGAATGTTGGAAGTCTTCATGGGATGCTTTGGTATTCTACAATCATTAGCTTTGTAACCATAATTGTTGCATTTGTAGCATTCAACATTGTAATATTGTAATGGAGAGAATTAATTATAGTTTATATTCCCTTGATTATTATTATTCTTGCTAGTATTATAAGAATATCTTTGAACACTTTTATGATTGTTCTTTCCATAAGCTTTACAATGTAGTGCTTTATGCCCAAAATTATTGCAAGAGAAGCAAAATCCAAGAAAGAGATGTTGATACATTTTGGGGGGAGTTCTTCTTGTAGTTGTTTTCTTTCTATATTCATTTTATTTTGAAGGGAGAGTATATTTTTGTTTATTTGAATCAATATTTAATTTGCTTTCTTCCCTTTTGAAATAGCTCTGAAGAGCAACTGCATAACTTCTTGGATTTTCATCAGTTTCCTGAGATGTAAACTTTGACCCTTTGTTAGATTTATTTTGATCATAACTGAGTCCTATCTTATTGCTCAATGATCTTTGACTGTTAAGAATATCATCCAATATTTTGAAACTATTTTCAAATATTGATTGTCTGTTTCCTTTCTCAAGTTCTCCTTTTAGAAAAAAACAATTTCATCCTCTAGATTTTCACAGTCTCGTTGGTTTTCATTGAGTTGTTTATTTATGACCTATTCAATTATTTTGGCTTCTTGGAGTTGAGTATTCAAGTCAATCATAATCTGTTATGATTCCTTGATGGTTTTTGAAATTTCATTTTCTCTTGATTTTTGTTGTCCTTCATATTCTAATAGTTGTTCTCTCAATCATTTGTTCTTCCTTTTCTATTTTCTCAGTTCTTCAAGAGAATTAATAAGTTCTTCTTAAAGGTATGATTGTCCTTAAACTTCATAGTTTCCTTCATTTTCAATATTAATCTCATTAGTATTATTTTAATTTTCTATGCCCATAAATAGAAGCTCTGTCGCATCATCTTCACTCATGTCAGATGAACTATTATCTTCTTTGGAGTAAAAGTTTTTCTTTTTTCTTGTAGAATTTCTTCTTATTTCTAGTTTTTCCCTTTTAAATATCTTTATGGCTATAATTTTCTTCATCATCACTATCCTCCTGCTTGATATAGGGGTATTTGGAGGTAAAATTCCCAATTTTTCCACATTTGAAACATTTGAGGGGTAACTTCCCTTTGTATTTTCGAGACCCTTTCTTGATTTTCCTTATAACGTTATCCTCTTCTTCATATGATATTTATGAGTGATTTTTTTTGGCACATTCTCATGGTTCTTTGTTTCTTTTGATGCTTTGAAGGTTGTTTCCCTTTTTGGTGACCTTTCTTTCCCTATTCTCATTTCATAGGCTATAAGAATCCCATGAAGTTTATCCATTGTTAGTTTGTCAAGGTCTTCTCGATATTCCAAGGTAGATACCTTGGCATCATATCTAATAGGTAATGATTTGAGCACATTTTGGACAACAATTTGGTCTTTTGAATCTTCTCCCAGTTGTTACACATTGAAATTCCTCACTTCGATGATGTCTCATTGTCACTATCGCAAGTGTCGCAAAATTCACATTTTTTCCCACATGTGTGGCAATGCGGACGACATCATAAGAACACTTGGGACATCCTCTAAGACTTGTTAGAAGAGGAAAACATGTCATTTGTAAAATTTTACAAACTTTTACCTTGAATAATAATCATCTTAAACAATTATTTGGAGATCAATGCTCCCTATCCCACTTGCAGGGAGCACTAGTGCTCCTTGTCCTCTTAGCAGGGAGCGCTATAGTGCTCTATGGCCAACTTTGAGGGAGATTCGATCTGTTGAGAGAATATTGGGGAAGAATCCCCCTTATTTCTAAGGACATCTAAGAAGCATCTGAGTTAATTTGTCTTGAATCCAAGCTAAAGGATGGATCTAAAGGAAATCCCACAATTGATGGAGTCATATCCTCAACTTATTCGAAGAATAACTAAGGTGGTTGAGACTCTCAAAGCCTATATAAGGAGGCATTCTCATGGTGAAAAGGGGGAGAATATCAATGAAAATTATTGTCATTCTGATCGTGGATCTTTCGAGAAAAGGGTTGGACAAGGAGGACTTGGTGAGGCTATTGCATCTGCATCTACAGATTGTAAGCACCTTGTTATGTTCTCATATATATATGATTGGCTTGTTTCCTTGAAGTTTGTGTATGTTTGCATGGGATTGTCTCTTCTTGATAAATCTAGTTTAAACTAATCTTGGTAGAATAGGAAGCATGCATTGTCTTTGTTGTCTATTGAATTACAGAACTTATTAAAAGGGATTGAATATCAAGTTCAACCTGGACCAAGCAAGGACAAACTTCAGAAAAAGGGTACTCATGATTTCTTCCTCTTAGTCCTTTGACTAGTTTAGCTACATTTAAAGGAATTCCATTGTTAAATGTTAGCATTTTTTGTCTTAGTCATAGGGGTCTAAGATCCAAGAGGACATTCACCTATCCGCGGGGGAATTTTCCTACAACACCAGTGCTCTGATTGAATTGACAATTTCACCCACTCTTTGAAGATATTTTGCAATGTTTTCTTCCTCTTTCATCTTTAGACTCTCAAACTACCCTCTATATGTTTGAAGTTTTGCTTGTTTAATTTTTTCATGTCTTTCATATATGATTTTAAGTTTTTCCCAAATTTATTTTGTTGATTTACAATGCATCACTTTTACAAAGATAGGGTTTGCTAATCCACCCATAATTGCATTTACAACTCTTGAATTATCATTGCAGATTTTCTTTGCAACAACATCTAAAGGTGTAATAGTAGGTGCAATGTAACCATTTACCACAGGCAACCAAACATCAAAACCAAGTGCTATCAGATAAATTCTCATCCTTATACTCCAAAATGCATAATCATTTCCTTTGAACAATCGTGCTTTGTTAGATGACATTCCTTCTTGTTAATCCATTGTGATTTCTTAGAATCTTCCTTCCAGTGATTAGGCTATGGTGAAGCAAACCGTTTTCATACCAATTGTTGAAATGATATTCAATAATAAGAGGGGGGGGTGAATCAATATTTTTTTTTTGCACAATTTTAATCAAGTCTTTAATTATTAAAATTATTAACCATAACAATTTATCAACACGAATGTACAATATCCATAATTAAATGTAAAAATCATAAAAATTATATTTCTTTCACAATATACAATTTGTAAGAGACACCAATTTCCCTTCTTTTGAGCACCTACTCAAGGAGACACCAATCCCATGTTTTCAAAAACCAACTTGTTTAAGGCCCCAACCTATAGACGATTCCAATCCTCTGTTTTCAAGCACCAACTTGAGGAAGTTGTAACTCCATGTTTGTTCAGGCTCCAAACTATAGAGGAATCCAATCCTCTCTTGCTCCTACCTTCCACCCTCACTTCATTTGAATGTTTCAAAGTTCTTCCTTAGACTCTTTCCATGTTTATATCTTCTGAATTACACCAAAGAGACACCTTCTTCTCACCATATATTTATGTTTATATAGTTTCTAAAAGGTGTATGTTATTGAACCATTGTCTTTCTGTAAATAGAAAATGACCCAATGTGCCTTTTCATTTTATTAATGTTGTTTTAATAACACATTTCTTCCTTTATTATCATTTTTTTAAAGTAATCGGGTGACCTTGGTTTCTCTTCAATATTTATTTAATAATAATTTAAAGTAAGAATCATATTATCAATTAGCACCAGTAAGTCAGGTACTTTTCATGTGATGTTTTCCTACCAATAGTATTAGATTTAAATATTTTAATTGACTCTCTGGTGCATTTCTAGTATCGAAATAGACAGGTGATAATGTGTGGCCCCTTTTCCCATAGGACCAATCATTGTGACCAATAGCTAAATGACGAGGTACAAACCATGTTCTATACCTTAGCCCTAGGGAATGGTTTTTATTATCAGGTGACCTTACCCTATAACCAGGTGCTATCCAACATTTTAACCCTTTGTTGCCTCATGTTTTCCATATAACCCTAGCCTATGATTGAGGGCGAATACATATGAAGCTTACCTTGGAGTTTATATAGATCAACAATTAGATCTAATTATGTGTTGAGTGGGAAATCTAGGTTTTAAATAGGTGCTTTAATCAAAATGTATGTAGGGTTTTGATCAAAAGTTGAGTGGATGGTCTTTATTGATTTCACATTTTAAATATGCATTTGAATTAATCCCAAGTCAAAATGCAATGAACCTTAACGTTGACATGTGATTTATCAAATTTTTCATAATACACTTTTTGCGTCCACCCTTGCCACTTAAACTTTGTGATATTCCAAACGCGAATTATATTAGGGTCGCCTGATCGTGCTCTCATTTTGATCTAATGATCAACTTTCAAACAATATCGTTCATTATCGATCCATAGATTTTACAATTCATGTGTCTTGGTACAATGATCTATCGGTCTGCTCATACTCAATTCTTGTTGATACCTTGCAATTTTCATACCTATAATGATGATTTTAGCTTTGATCCTTATAATAAAAGAGGGAAGAGGACCCTGTATAGATTTGTGAGCTCTCAAGTGAATTGAATTTGAGTCATGTAGTGACTTTAATTAATCTACATTAAGACCATCATTGTTCAACCATACGAGGTGTACAAAACTTGTTTGATGAGAGGATTCATGAGTCTAATTAGGACTCTTTATATTGTGTATACCAAGTGGGGTTAGGTTAGGAATGGTAATACATTTGAAAGGAAGAATTTTAATGAAAACCAGTTCAATGAAGCTTCCTAATATTGTGTATTTGTTGGATCATTGAAGATCGAGATGTTTAATAAAGATTTTTATACCAAACCGTTTACACATTTTATTGAGCACCAAATTTTGATCTTCCCCTTTGAATTTATATGGGACAAACTTAGCATCCATGTGTAATATTTGTTTAGATAGTGAATGACAATATCATATGCACAATTTTGATGATGATGACCACAATATTGACCTCTTTTTGACATCAAAGACACACCATATCCAAAATGACATCTCAATGACAATACCATATTAGCCACTTATAATGGTGACCATATTGATCATCTTTGCATCAATTCCAACACCATAAACACCATGTCCAACATTCTCCCCCTTTGGCATTGATGGAAGAAAAATACAAACTCTTTATTTTAATTAAGTTTTACTTTTTATTCTCCCCCTTTGATAGCAATGAAAGACGAGATATTTATTTTCTCCCCCTGTCCATGTACTCCTTTCCTGGCGAAGCTTGTGAAATTTAATTAGATATGGATATTACCCCCATTTTTGTCTAAGATATTCAAAAGTAATCCTGGGTAAAGGTTTTGTGAATATATCTAAAATCTGTTCTTTAGTATCCACATATTCCACTTTAACAATTTTTAGAGAAACTTGTTCCCTTAAAAATGTAAATTTGATTTGGATATGCTTGGTTTTTTAGTGCATGAAGGGATTCTTAGAAAGGTTTATAGCACTTGTGTTGTCATAGTTCATGAGAATTGGATGATCATATTTTACTTGTAAGGCTTCTAGAGTTTGTTTCATCCAAATTAATGGAGTGCAGCAGGATGTAGTAGAAATATATTCAACTTTTGTTGTAGATAGTGATATGGAGGGTTGTTCTTTACTTAGCCATGACACAAAACATTTTCCTAGGAATAATGCTCCTCCACTAGTGCTCTTTTTGTCATCAATACTTCCTTCCCAATCTGCATCAGTATATGTAGTTAAAGTGAAGTCTTCTCCTTTTGGATACCATAATCCAAAATCCAAGGCATCTTTGACATATCTAAAAATTCTTTTAACTTCCTTCATATGTGTTTCTTTAGGTGTAAATTGAAATCTGGCCACTAATCCTACAACTTTCATGATGTATGGTCTTATTTCTATTGCATATAATAGGCTACCAATCATTGATCTATACATGGTTTGGTCTACTTTTAGTGATTTGTCGTCTTTGCTTAGTTTGCATCCTGTAATCATAGGAGTGCTCATAGGTTTAAAATATTCCATTTGAAATTTATTCAACATTTCTTTAATTTATTTGGTCTGAGATATGAATATGCCTTTGTCTGATTGTGAAACTTGTAATCCTAAGAAGAATGTCAGTTCACCAAGCATTGACATCTTGAATTCTTTTTGCATTTTTGTATCAAATTTCTTGCTTAGAGGATATAGATTACTTCCAAAGATGATATCATCCACATATACTACAACAATAATCATATTCTAATTTTCAATTGTAATGCAAAGATTGATGTCAATAGCTTATGTTTTGTATCCTTTCTATTATAGATGATTATCAAGTATTGAAAACCATGCTTTGGGAGATTCTTTGAGACCATACAATTCTTTATTTAATTTGCAAACATAGTCTTTATTTTCCGATAACATGAAATTTTTAGGTTGTTCTATATAAACTTCTTCTTCTAAATTTCCATTTAAGAATGCAAGTTTGACATCCATTTGATATATTTTAAAGTTTTTAAAACATGCAAATGCCAAAAAAATTCTAATAGATTCTAATCTGGCTACTGGGGAAAGTGTTTCCTCAAAGTCAATTCCTTCTACTTGAGCATATCCTTTGCACACCAATCTTTATGTATTCCTTATAATTTTACCATTTTCATTAACTTTATTTTTTTAAATCCACTTGGTCCCTACCACATTTTTGTCTTTTGGTCTTGGGACAAGCTCCTAGGTTTGATTTTTCTCTATTTGATCAATCTCTTCATTCATGGCTTTAATCCAATCTTCATATTTGTTTCCCTCTGCAAATTTTTTGGGTTCTATTAGGGAGATCATTGCTTGTTTTGATTCATATGTTAGCCTTCTCCTTGTTTCAACTTCAACACTTTTGTTGCCTATGATTTGACTTTCAAGATAATCTCTTTGTACTCTTCTTGATGGTGCTTTTGACCCTTTTCTTGATTACATATAAGTCCAACATACATAATCCATCAACAATCACCCTCCCCAGGTGTCACAAAACTATACTAGCTAGATGGGATACTACATACTCCCCCCCTATTGAGCTTAAACTTGGCCCAAATTTATTTGGTCCACCATGAAACACTTAAGTTGTTGAGTGTGATGGTCCAATATATAAACTGGATTTTCCTTCAGAGCCCCCTTGTCTGTTACCTAAGTTATAAAAGAGATTTATTTTTATAGGAAATCTCAAATACAACAAAGAAAATTCATATACTAGCACAACACATCATCAAGGTTAACATAATTAGTTTGTCAAAAACCCAATGCCATCAAATATGTTATATCATGAGTCATAAATTATGTCAATATTTCATTATCTATACTAATGTGATCAACTAAGTTGGCAAGCTCAATTCCAACACATTATGAGAACCTTTAACTCATTCTCATTATCCATATGACAAAGTGTCATAGGCACTATGATAGTGCATGCTCTTGATTAATATAGAATCTCTTTCAAATATTAAACATACTATCATGATGAGAGTCCAAAATCTTTTATATTACATGAATTTTATATTCTACCCCAAGATCCTAATACCTTATTCAAATCATTCACTTTTATGCTCACATTAAATATGCATATAAAGTAATGGTAACAAGTAAGACATAATTACTTTTGTTCCATACTATTCTAGTCACACAATAGCCCATGAATAATAGGAATACAAGAGAAATCTAGAACACGAAGGATGCATGAACCAAAAGTGAAAGGGTTGTAATTTGGTAAGCACATTTGGAAACAATTAATTGCCATACTTTCATCATTCTCATAAATTGAGGAATAAAGTAAGTCCTGTTAAATTTTGAGATGCTATTAAGTTCTTTTCAATTTACTAGACAATAATAACATAAGCAAGATCACTGAGAGAAACACAATCACAAGGTACACAACATTTTATCTGGGAAACCTTCATGGGGGAGAAAACCAAACAAAAACTTCCTTAATATAGATTTCCAATACAATGCCAAGATAAAAGACCAAACCACCAAGAATATCCAAGACCAAGCATGTGCCTCTCTCTTCTCCTTCTTCTAACTGAAGCTTCATCCAAAACTTGCACACTAGATGAGTGACTTGAGTGAGTGAGAGAATGAGACACCATCCTCTTATTTATACTAGCTTATAGGTGCTAGGGTTATGTCTCTTCACCAAGCAGGGTTGACTTCTTCAACTAGTGGTTAAAACACTTTATTAAGCCCTAAGGGACAACTTTACAATCAAAACCATATAACTATGGTTTGGCCAATCCCAAATAGGGTATTTGGACTTATACAATACCCTACATGATCAATCCACAAAAGGGGATATGATCTATATAATAATAACTCAATTATAATTAGAATATTCTTTGCAGTTACAATATTTCAACACCCCCCCTTAACAAGAAGGGTATTCTATTGACATAACCAAATACAACATCATCAGGAAAAAGAGAGGGAAACATCATCATCAACATATGGAACACTAACTATAACATCTATAAATCATTGGAAGGTTTTCTCATCATCAATAACATCATCTTTCACAGCATGGAGCTGGAGTAGAATCGTCATCATTATCTGCATCAACATCAATTAGTATAACACTAATACAAAATCATCAACAACACGAGGACAAAACAACATCATCATCAACAACACGAGGCTGATACAACATCATCAACAACACGAGGTTGATACAACATCATCAACAACACGAGGCTGAGATAACAACATTATCATCATATGGAAACAAAATGAGGCAGGTGCAACGGCAACATTTTGTGGTAATCTAACAGACTGTCCTTACGGGACCTTTGGGATATTCCTAGGAATCATAAGATTCCCTAGGATATGAAATCCTAATGGAGCTACCACGTGGTTTTCTGACATAGCGTCCTTACCGGACCTTCGAGATCTGCCCAGGAATCAAAATATTCCTTAGGATATAAAATCCTAATGGAGCTACCACTACTAACCACAGCTGGCATATACATGCATAGGTACTCTGATAGACCATCCTTACCGGAAATTTGGGATCTGTCTAGGGATGATCAGTCCCCTAGGATATAAAATCCTAACTGAGCTACCCGATGTTGGTCAAGATAGCATAGTATCATCAACATCACTCCCCCTTTCGAGGGAGGTCCTTTCAGACTATACCAAGCTTGTCTCAAAAGTATTCAAACTTTACATGAGACAAAGGCTTAGTCAACACATATACAACCTTCTCATTCATGCCAACATATTGGAGCTTTACAGCTCCTCTCTGCACCATATTACAAATGTAGTGATACCGGATTTCTATGTGGTTCAACTTATCATGGAACACTGGGTTCTCCGTCATCTTTATGCAACTCTGGTTATCACATAGAATCACGTTGGATTCCATCTCCATATCGAATAGAACTATCAACAACTTTCTAAGTCATATGATTCACAACTGAAAGAACATGATACAATGTATTTCGCTTCTATTGTGTTGAGATAAATACTGGATTACTTCTCGCTCTACCACGAAGTCATGGCTGACCCTAGACTGAAACAACATCCTGAAGTGCTCTTTCTATCAGAAACATTTCCATACCAATTTGAATCAGTATAACCAACTAGTCTGAAGTCATGATGTCCAGTATAATAGATACCAAAGTCCAGCGTACCCTTAAGGTATCTAATCACATGTTTTTCAGCAACAAGGTGAACACACCTGGGCCCTACCAGATATTGACTCAAGGTGTTCACAGCAAAACATATATCTGGCATGGTATTCGTCAGATACATCAATGATCCAATGATCTATCTATATAGAGTAGCATTGACCAATTCTAACAAAGTATCAACTAGGAGCTTCAACTTTGTTTCCATGGGTGTGTTCATGGCTTTGCATTCCAACATGTCAAACCTCTTTAGTATTTCAACTGCCTACTCCATTGGTTAAGGAAGATATTATTTAGGCTCTACCAAACTTCAATACCTAATAAATAATGCATCAGGCCTAGGTATTTCATCTCAAACTCTGCAGCGAGCTTCTTCTTACAATCTGTGATGAGATTTTCTTCTCCCGTTAAGAATAAATCATCTACATATAGTAGTAATATAACTAGATCATTATTCATAACCTTGAAGTAAAGGTTAGAATCAACTTTACTCTTGGTAAATCCCAATCTCATCAGGAAGCTATCAATTCTTCCATACCAAGCTCTAGGAGATTGCTTCAACCCGTACAAAGCTTTCTTTAACCTGCAGACATGAGTCTTTCTATCTTTAATCTCAAACCCTTGGGGTTGTTATATATACACTTCTTCTTCAATAAAACAATTTAGGAATGTTTTTTTCACATCCATATGGTGTAACTTCCACTTCATCTTGGCTATAAGAGCTATGATTGTTCTGATAGAAGTGTATCTGGATACAGGAGAAAACATGTATTCATAATCAATGCCTTCCTTTTGAGAAAATCCACGAGCTACAAATCTTGCTTTGTGTTTTTCAATACTTCCATATGCAACATATTTTATCTTCTATATCCATTTGAAAGATACCACAAATTTTTTCTTCGGTCTGGTAACTATTTCCCATACATCATTCTTTATAATGCATTGGTATTCTTCTATCATGACATCCACCCATTCTTTCTTCTGAATGGATTCTTCAAAGTAAGTTGGTTCATTTTCTATGAGATCAGACATCAAGGCCATATAACTAGAGAATGGCTTAGGTTTCTTGATTTGTCTCATGGTTCCTTCCGGGGCACCATACTTCTCTCCATATTGAATAAGTTCCCTTGTCGAAGATGTCTTTCTCTTGTGAGAGATCATCATCTTGGGAGGTTCTTGATATTCTATCATGTCATGATATTCTGGAATCTCATCATCAGGGGTAACTGTGACTTCCTTCATTGGTTATGCAACTCTAGGAGCTACTAGTTCTTCTTCATATACTTCTTCAAGCTGACATCTCCTCGATCTCATGAGTGATGCATATTGATCAAAGGTTACATCTCTGTTGATCTCAATATGATGATAACCTGGTATGTAAATTTTGAAGGCCTTTGAGACCTCACAGTATCCAACAAATATTCCCTTCTTTCTTGAAGGGTCCAACTTAGTTATTCTTTCTTTTGAAATGTGTACAAACACTGGAAAACCGAATATCTTGATATGGCTTACTTATGGCTTCTTTTCAGAGAAAATTTCTTCGGGGGTTTTGAATCCAAGTGCACCGTGGGATAATTTGTTTTGAACATAAACTATTTTTCTTGCTACTTCATCCCATAAGTGCATTGGAAGATATTGATCGTGGATCATATTCTTCACTACTTCCATTATTGTTCGATTATTTCTTTCTACTACACCATTTTGCTTAGGATTATAGGGAGTGTTGAGCTCCCTCTTAATCTCAACATCTTTGCAAAAGCTTACAAATTATTTTGAGGTGTATTCTCCTCCATTATCTGACCTGGATATCTTGATTTTTCTTTTGGATAGATTTTCTATCAAGGATTTGAATTCCTTGAATTTTAAAAATATTTCATCTTTTGATTTCAATAAATAAACCCCAAGTCTTGCGAGAATAATCATCAATAGATGACACATAGTATACATTCCTACTAAGATATTTTGATGGCATTGGACCACATAGATATGAGTGGATGAGCTCCAAGGTTCCTTATGCTTTACTGTCGCTCTTTGGGAAAGGATTCTTTATGTTCTTTACTTGTGCACATCCCTTGCACACACCTTCATGATCAACCTTGAATTATGGTAGACCTGTAACTACCTTTCTGACATATGGTAAGGATTTATAGTTAACGTGAGCTAGTATTTTATTCCAAAGTTCAAATGGATTCTCAGTGGAGTGAGTCAATATGAGTGACCTTTTAACTTATATAAGACACCTTCTTCTGTTACAATAACAATTGCATATTCTATGGTTTTTCCTTTAGGCCACATGAGAACTTCACCATATATGAATGCAATTCTGAAACCTTTATTATCTAAGGCTGAGATAGAAAGCAAATTATTTGTAAAACCTAGTACATAAAGTACATCCTTCATTCTCATCAGAGTCCTTGAATCAAGTTTGTAGGTGGATTCTCCCACTCCTTTGATAGGGTACTAGTAATCATCTTTGAGTGTTACTTTCTGGGGAAAGTTATTTTCTGTAAGACTAGAGAGAATGTATCTCTGAACTGTCATGTGCTTAGAGGCACCACTATCAGTGAACCAAGTATCCTCACCAGGTGTCACATATACTGAGAGAGAGGAAAATAAAACATAATCTTCAATTTCTTCTTTGGTCAACTTCGTGGGTGGCTCATCATCTTCAACTACATGGGCATGATGTATTTTATTATTTCTCTTCTTGTATTCTTCCCTTCTAGAAGGAAAATTCTTTTCTATCTGTCCCATCTTATCACAATGATAGCATTTATAAGAGGAGAAATCTTTTTCTCTTCTTTGACCCTTATGATATTTCTGGAATCTTCTTGGAGGGTGAGATTCTTTATGGAAGTGGGTGAATCTCTTTGGGGAGTGAGATTCCTTATGAAGGTGGGTCTCCTTTTGGAAATGAGACCTTTTATTTCCTCCTTTAACATGAGCAGCTAGGGATTTATCTTAATCCCTTAATAGTATTTCTTCTCAGTTGGCTACTCTTTCTTCTTGAACACATTCTTCCCAAAGACTGTCAAATTGGAGTTTCTCCTTTATTACACGGATAGTTTGGATGAAGGAATCCCAAGGTATTGTGAGACCATTAAGATCTATCATTATGAGTTCATGTTCATCTAAGTTGTCTCCAATTGCTTCTAGTTGTTCCTTGAATTGAGAAACCCTAGAGAAATAGTCATGAATTGTTTCTCCTTTCTGCATCTTTGTATTCTTGAGTTGGATTCTTAGATTCATCTTCTGGTTGATATTAATTCCTTCATACATTCTGGTTAGGGAATCAAACATATCTTTTGGATTATTATTATAAGACACTTTAGGGATTAAGTGGTATTTAATAGAGTCTGCAATGATCCTTTTGGCCCTAACCATATCCTTCTTATACTTTGCTTTGGTTGCATCTTCTTTAGGTTCTGGTACATTTTCCTTTATGAGTTTTGCAAGGTCATTATCTTCAAGAATGAGTGCAATCCTATATTTCTAGGCATGGAAGTTTTCCACACCTTCTAACTTGTCAAAAATCTGGTGCTTGCAGACATCTTGACCTGAAGCTGGGAAAATGATCAAAAAATGAAAGTTCTCAGAAATTGAATCTGAACTTACCAGTAGATGCACTGGGATGAGGCGAGTAGGTTGGAGCTATCAGATTTTAAAATTTTCGAGTTTTACCCCTTGAAACTTGACCTACAAAAATCTGGAGTGGTACTTCTAGTACTGGTTCTGGTTTCCTGGTTTTTTGGTACCAGTAAAAACTAGTGTTTCACTTTCCAGAGGCTCTGACCACTGAAAAGGTGCGCTCAAGCTGTCAAGTGATGCGCTAGGACAGGGAACACTTCCCTAGATGGTTTTTAGTCAAAAATTCCCTTTCAATAAAAATCCTTAATTTTCTTGTACGACAATAGTGATGTTTTTGGTTACCTAGTGAAAGGTTCTCTATTCAGTTTAGCTCTGAATCCATGTTAAATTTAGAGTTTCTATTAAGTTCTTTTCAATTTACTAGACAATAATAGCATAAGCAATATCACTGAGAGAAACACAATCACAAGGTACACAACTTTTTATCCTGGGAAACCCTCATGGGGGAGAAAACCCAACAAAAACTTCCTTAATATAGATTTCCAATGCAATGCCAAGATAAAAGACCAAACCACCAAGAATATCCAAGACCAACCTTGCGCCTCTCTCTTCTCCTTCTTCTAACTGAAGCTTCCTCCAAACCTTGAACACTATATGATTGACTTTAGTGAGTGAGAGAATGAGGCGCCATTCTCTCTTATTTATACTAGTTGATAGGGACTAGGTTTATGTCTCTTCACCAAGCAGGGCCAAATTATTCAACTAGTGGTTAAAACCACTTGATTAATCTCTAGGGGAAAACTTTACAATCAACACCATATAACTATGGTTTGGCCAATCCACAATAGGGTATTTTGACTTACACAAGACCCGACATGATCAATCCACAAAATGGGATTTGATCTATATAATAATAACTCAATTATAATTAGAATATTCTTTGCAATTACAATATTTCAACAAGTCCTGGTGGATAGAAAATATTTCATTTCTTCACTTCTCCATTTATACCCACAACTAACCTAAGAAACATGATTAAACTTTATACAAACAAAAATATTAAGGAATTGTTTCACATTCTCAAGATGAAAATGAATTTTGGGCAATGATTCAACTACAACTTGCTTCAAACAACAAAGGTAATCTCTAATACTAGGCTGAGTTTATGATTGTTGCAGTAAATTTGGTTTTCTTCCCACTATCATAATTTTCATGCTAAAGAAAATAATAGATGAGAGGTTGGATTGGACACTCTCTCTCTTCACCTCCAAAACATGGGGATGGAAACACAATAGATGAGGAGTTCAATGCAAAGTAGAGGATGATAGAAAAGAGAGACTATTGTCAAGGTATGCCTATGTTTTGAGTGATTTTTTAATATTTTAATTCCATTATGAGTTTCTTGAGGAGTGAACTGTCTTGTTGACAACATGGTTGTTCTGAAGGTGGAAAATAAATATTGAATGGCATTGATCTTTGATGTGATTTAAGGTCATTTATTTTCTTTGAAATATTTTTGAATAATTAGAAGTTATGATGTTACTCAGTGCTAATTATTGTAAGTTTTGTAGAGTTTGACGATGATGCACATGTTCTTGAAGTGATTCAGATTAGTCTTCCATGTTATACATTTTTCTCTTTGACATTGGTTTCCATTGTATGATTTTTATTACATCTTAGGCTTCCAAGTATATCTCTGGTCCAGGTCCTTGCAAGCACCTAAAGAGACAAATTCTACTGTAACTCAGATTCATCATTAATAAATCTTTTGTTGATTTCTTTTTCACTTTGAGGACTTCTGGAATACTATTTCAAATTTGTATTGATATACGTGTTACATATTTCAACACTTTTATTTGTATTTACCTTTTTCCAATTCCTTATGTATCACATTATTTATTTATGACTTTCAAGTTTTAGTTAAAAATATAAAAATTATATATTAAAAAGAATAGTTCAGATACAAGAATTCTATTTCTTGAGGTTTGGATGAAATTTTGAGGGATAATAAACCAGGGTGATATTCGCTCCTATCTCACCTACCCCAACGAAATTTGAAAAATGTTTGTGTAAAAAACATCATTATTCCTTGTATTGACATTTCTTTGGAAACCATACTAGGGAAAATTGTATGGTTCTTTTCTTTTCTTTTTAATGATTTTGCCTACCCCTCAATATATGAATGTAATATTTTGATTGTTTGATCAAAGGAGTGTAACTTCAGGTCTGTTTGACTTCATTCTAGAGATTGTTGTTTCCTTGCACAACTTGAACCTTCTTGGGAAGTTATTGCTCGTGAGATTGAAATCTGTGAGCAAAGATAATCCCTTTAAAGGAAAGCTCGTAATCCTCCTGGCCAACACTAAGTTTTTTTATGACCACCCATTCATGATCTTCTCCTAGAGATAGAGGTAAATCTCTTGAATTTGACCCTTTGGATGAAATTAGGAGACAAAAACAGGTTTTAGAAAACATTCATGGAAAGCTTCAACAAACACTTTTCGATTATGAAACATAATGCCAATTTTTCATATGCAACTAATTTTAGATCTGAAAATTACTTCTAAGTGATTTCAAATAGTAAACCCTAGTTTTTATCACTGAAAAATTTTACATTGAAAGTATTGAAAAAAAAATTACAACAACGAAAATTTTGGACGCTTGGGTTGACCCAGGTTCTGATCTCAATGGGTTTCCAACAAAACCCTCAAACTATCGACCCTCCTTGTAAACCAAAAGGAAACTCTACTCATAGAGTGCACAACGCAGTCTCACCTAAGATAAATTTATGGGGGACTGCAATAGTCAAGTGTTTGGAGTCCAAGAAGGGATCAGGGTTGTATTCTGATCATTTTCCATATGACTCAACATTAATATTTATTCATCTAAAACTAGTATTCCTTCATTCATCTAACTATGCATGTATGTTGTGATTATATAAATAACCATTCCTTCTAGAACTGATTCATAACATAACATCAAAACAACCATTCAAACGCATTAACACACTATATTAACTGTGGTTCACCCCCCCTAGGGTTACATCCATAAACATTTGTCTCTTCTTCTCTTTTATTCATCTTTCTGCAAAATATGTGTTGTGTGCATTACATTCTTCAAGATTACAATAAAAAATGAGGGTAAGTACCCTCTATGAGGCAGACTAGACCACACCAAGCTCCATAGCCTGTGATCTAACCCTCAAAACTAGCTTACTTATACCATTATCTCTCCTTTACTACTAATCAGCAGAACAATGGACTACTCAATAATTGACCAACCTCTACTAGACCTCCTAGGTTTTTATTTATATTATTCTACTAGATTATATCCATTACATTCATGTCCAAAAACCTAACCCTAACATGGTTAGGTTTGTCAGCATCCTCACCATGCTTATTTTCCTCCTTCTTCTCCATGTTGTTTTTCCTTCTTTTTCTGCATGCTACTTTTCCTCCCCCTATTGTGTGCGCTCCAAAAATAGACCTTTCTCTTCCAA
This sequence comes from Picea engelmannii, assembly GCA_009831015.1. NCBI lineage: Eukaryota > Viridiplantae > Streptophyta > Pinopsida > Pinales > Pinaceae > Picea > Picea engelmannii. The sequence continues at coordinate 685,026 of ML780626.1, forward strand.
AAATATTCCTATGTCCAAAATAGACTTTCTTCTCCAAAAATAGGCTCGCGCCAACATGAAACAACAAGATAAGAGATAAATCATCCATGCACTTGAGAAAAACAAAAATTGTTCTGTAAATTGTCAAATTCATAAATTTTTGACCGCAAAATCATCCCTCTCAACAATGGACAAGTTCATCAAAACTGAGGACAAATCAGTCCTCCCAAAATCAGAAAAATCAACAAACCAACCTTAGCAAAATCCTGTGACAAATTTTCAATTTGCAAACATGTTGACATCACCTGCACAACCTATTGATGTCAGTTGTATGGACTATACAAATTGTTGACATCATCCTATACGAACTATCACCTGCCTAGAAAAAATCACATGTGTGGATTGTTTTACCTCTCCCACATGTGAGTATTGTCACATGTGTGACTACATAGCATGCCCATACAATTATGTTTACATGTGGGAGTTGTACGACTCATTCACTTGTACGGTTGTACTCTCCTCTTCACATGTGTGACTTAGCTTCTCCTCTTTCCTCACACGTGTGGCCTCTCTTGGCTAAAAAATAATTCTTTCTTCGATGAAAAAAGAAACATAAATTGTCCAAGAAACCCTAGGCTAGATTTTCCAAAATTGTATAATTTCCCTTGTTGAAATTTCCAAGCTCCTAGCACAAGTGCACACTCACTTATGATAACTCCATAATGACACACTGATATTTGTCACAATCTCTTCTCTCCTTATATATGATACCAATGAGTGAATTTATGAACCCCTTCTAAAATCAACATTAAATTAGAATATTGTATTCCTCTTTGTGGGTGTGACACCCAAACACAATCCCTCAAATCCCATCACTAATCCCATGAATCCCTATCTTCATCCCAAGAGCATTTTCATTGAAACCAAAGAGAAGTATGGTGTCAAAGAAGATTCCCACATGTCTGACACCATGGCCCCTAGTGGGAATACCTCATGAAGATAAAAAATCATCAACACTCCCTCTTAGGGAGGGAGGTATTCCATCCTCCAACATATAGATGTACCTCTATTTCCCACACTGGAAATAGCTCTGTCTCCTGTCACCAAAGAAAATACCACTCTCCAATACTCTTTATTGGATTCTTCCTCTGTCACGGAAAAAAATACATATTGAAAGGCATGGATCCTCCTGGGAAGACATATAGCTCTTAGAATCCTCTCTCTTATGAACCTCGTTCCTGGCCTCCTCTACCCATGAAACCTTCTTTTCAGTCTTGGAATATTCCTCTCTCCCACCTGAACTTGAGTGGTAACTCCCTATGAATGATTGACTCTCCATATGATCCCACTAAATCTCTCTGATATAGAGATCCCTCTGAGTCTACATACTACCTTTGAATTTTGACTTCCTCTTAACAATATTAGGAAGTTACTCCTCCCCACCAAATCCTGAGGGTTGACTACCTCTGAAATATAAATCCCTCTAAGTCTGTACAACCTCTGGAGAGACCTGCTCCCTCTAAACCTACATAGCCTATGGAGTTATTTTCTCCCTGTCCTCTGTCATTTTTCTACTATTGGAAATAACTCATATAGGCTATCCCTTCAACCTGTATAGGTTTCTCTCTCTAAATCCAAGAACCATTGTTGATGTGAAGCTAGATCCTCTAGGCACAAATACCACCTATTCATCCTGGAACAATAGATGGTATCCCTTCTTCTCAATATTTGCGACTAAGAGAACACTCCTCCTGAGTTCTGGCACCCATAACACATTAGTCACTCTCAAAATTTCTCCTGATTCTAACTGGAATTATACCATCCTAGTTCCTTGTACTGCATGTCTAGTCCCCATACCAATATATACACACATATATGAGTCGATCTATGTGATACTCTCAAACAAATATCGTGCACCTGCCATATGGAAAAAGGCTTCATTATCAACCAACCAAGCATCATCACACAATAATGTAGCGAAAAGGGAGAAGACTAGTAAGAACTCTCTCTGAAGCCTATCTGCATCCTCATTAACCTATGTTGTTGATTCATGCTTCCTTCTTCCCTCTTTCCTCCATAGTGGACACTGTGAAGCATAATGACCATAATCATGACAAGCAAAGCACTTGACCTTTCTAAGGTATTTCTTCCTCCTTGGAGCTGGAGATGCCTCTCTCTCTGGAGAACCTCCTCCTCTACCCTTCCTAGTAGGGGAAATAAGTGCCTAATTCTCATTATTTCTTCTCTTCTACTTATCATTCATGGAATCTAACTGAGTCTCCTCTTGGATACAATCGGTCCATCATCTATCAAATCTTGGTAACTAATCTCGTGCAAAAATCCCTTGCACAAATTGTTCCCAATATTTGGGAAGACCTATCAATGCTACATTCAACAAACTTAACATCCTTAAGTGTCTTGTTAATGGATACAAGCTAATCACGGATCTGAGTGATCCTCATAAGGTAGTTGATGACTATGTCCTCACTGGAAATCTCAACAACTTGAAGCTCGTGCTTCAAATGTAACTTCATTCTTGTATTCCCACTTTGGTACATACCCACCAAAGCATCATGCATCTCCTTAGCAGAATTCTTCTTATAAATGTGAGGAATCAGGTGATCCTTCATAGATTCTAGCAACACCTACTTGGGCTTCACTTCTTTCTTTCTATGAGCTTCTAATTCCTATGGATCAATAGGAATTGGAACCACTCCCTCAACATAATCTTTGAGGTAATTCTCCTCCAAAAGAAGAAGAAACTTGGCCTTCCAAGCCCGAAAGTTTGTTTCCCCTTTCAACCTGTCCTCAATATTCAAAGTGTTCACCATTATGACCTACTCAAAACAAAAAAAATCTTCTACAACAATTATATTATTCGTCCAATTACAACAATAAATGTGTCTCAAGAGATGACTCCCTCTCTTCCTTCAAAGCCTCAACTTTGATACCATGTCATTTTTTCATATGAAACTAATTTCATATATGAAAATTACTTGTAAGTGATTTCAAACAACAAACCCTAGTTGTTATCACTAAACAATTTTACAATGAAATTATTGACAGAAAATTACAGCAATGAAAACAACAAGATCAAAGATAAATCATCCATGCACTTGAGACACAAATTTTATGTTCTATAAATTTTCAAATTAAAAAATTTCTAAGGGAAAAATCAGCCCTCTCAACAGTTCACAAATTCACCAAAACTGAGGACAAATCAATCCTCCCAAAATCAGAAAATGAACCTCATCAAAATCCTGGGAAAAATTCCCAATTTGCAAACTTGTTGACGTCACCTATACAACTTGCTAACATTAGATGCACAGACTATATAGACTATTGATGTCATCCTGTATGGACTGTCACATGCCCAGAAAAAATCACACATTTATATTGTTTTGTCTCTCCCACACATGTTGATTGTCACACATGCGATTATACGACCTGTCTGTATAGTTATGTTCACACACGCGACATGTTTCACATGTGTGGATGTACTCTTCTCTTCAAACGTGCAACTCAACTTCTTCTCTTTGCTCACACATGTGGCCTCATCTGTGTGGCATCTCTTGGATGAAACATAATCCTTCCTTGGATGAAAATATAAATATAAATTCTTCGAGAAACTCTAGACCATATTTTCCAAAATTGCAGAATTTCCCTTCCTGGAATTTCCAAACTCCTAGCACAAGTGCACACTCACTTATATTAACTCCATAATGACACACTGATATTTTTCAGCATCTCTCCTCTCCTTATATAGGATTCCAATGAGTGAGTTTAGGAACCCTTTCTAAATTCAACATTAAATTAGAATATTTTATTCTTCTTTGTGGGTGTGACACTCCAACACAAGCCCACAAAGCCCATGACCAAACCCATGAAACCCTAGCTTCATCCCAAGGGAATTTTCAATGAAACGAAAGAGTAATATAGGGTCAATGAACATTCCAACATGACTACACCATGGACCGTAATGGGAATACATCCTGAAGCTACAAAAGCATCAACATAGAAGTCACTATATTTTCATTATCTTTTTCACCAAGATGAAAAAACACTTCAACCTCGAGTTCAAGTTAGGGTTCTACCTCTCAAGATTCAAATTTTCAGATAATTGGAAGTTTATGCAGTAACTTTAATCTATTTCAATCAACAACCAATCGAGTGAAAGTAATTTGAAAATATGGGTTGTTTCAATTTTAATAATATGCCAATACCACCCCATGGCACATGCCTTCACCTTTATATTTAAATGTAGCTACCCCTCTTCCTAAATTCAAAGATTATTTTCCCAAGTTTTCAAGATATGGAATAATATTTGTTAATGAGCAATTAATTGTTTTTTATAATGTCTTTCAAAACATAGGTGCTAATGACAATGATAGCTATATGAGGTTGTTTGTCAATTCATTGGAAGGGAAGGAAACTACTGATTTTTTTGAATTTCCCCCAAAGGCCTTTTCTACATGGGATGATTTATGTTATTGGTTCAAATCCACTTATGTGAAGCCCCAAAAACTAGTTGTGTTGATTTTGTAGCTTCGAGAGGTATTCCTAGAAGAGGCCTAGGTTTCAGGCATGTGGTAATTTTCATTGGCACTAGTTTATTGTTTCGTTTCAGTGAAATCGACCTCAAGATGAGGCTAGGACCTCATGGGAAATGTGATGGGCTTTGTGGGCTTATGATGGGGTTCCACACCCACAAAAGGAGAAAAAAATATTCTAATTAATTGTTGAGTTTATGAAGGGCTCCTAAACTCACTCATTGGACTTGTATATAAAGGAGAGAGGTCATTGTCACATTAGCATATTGTGGCAAGATGGAGTTAGCATAAGTGATTCTACACTCGTGCTAGGAGGATTGGTGATTTCAAAAAAGGGATATTCTACATGGTGGAAAATATGGCCTAGGAGAGAGGAAGCCTAGAGAGAGAATCACATGGAGATTTATATACAATTTTTTTGAATTTTACATGGGTTGCAGGAAGGTGAACCACATATGTACGTAGGTTATAGGAAGGTGTGCCACATATACTCAGGTTGCAGTGTGCACAATTACATATGTACGTGGGTTGCAGAAAGGTGAATATCGTACTGAGTTTTTTCTAGACAGGAGCAAGTTCATATAGGTTGACATGTGATGTGAGCAGGCAATACAAGTGGTCTGCTTCAGATTTGTGGGAAGAGGAAATTTCCATGGGTATTGTTGAGGTTTGGTTTTCTAATTTGTATGGTTATTGGAGGAAAAGGTTTTCCTCATATTTTGGTGAAACTGTATGTTAAGAACCAAACATCAATATAGCATAGAAAAACCTCAGGAAAAGTACTCAACATCTTGAAAAAGAGATAATTTCAGATAATAAGCCTCTTCGAGGGGGCAACCTCCTTTTACCCCACTTAAATGTTCAAGTACAAGAT
>ML780626.1:716738-744505 GCA_009831015.1 Picea engelmannii
TACCCCTTAATTGGGGCATATTACATTAGTAATGTTATTTTATTTATGTCGGCTTTATTCCATTAGTTGTAATTATACCTCCTAGTCTCCTATATATACCAAGGAGACATTTTCATTTGGAATCATATTGTACTTAAACATTTATGTGGGGTAAAAGAAGGTTGCCCCCTCGAAGAGGCTTATTATCTGAAATTATCTCTTTTTCAAGGTGTTGAGTACTTATTCTGAGGTTTTTCTATGCTATATTGATATTTGGTTCTTAACAGAATGATGTCGGCCCCATTACCTTCATTTGAGAATGAGCCATCGAAATGCATGTGCCACATGCCATCATCAAAATAAATTGGTTCAAGCATAGTGTCACCCTCATAAGCAAAGATAGAGTACACTCCCAAATCGTCTTCGAGATAATTTACATTAGGTTGGGGAACGCTCTCTATATATGGTAAAATTATTCCTTCCCTAAGGACTATAATGTTATTTCCAATCCGAGGGAGGGAAAAATGTGTTCGATCAAGTGAAGGATATCCACCAGTTAAGGCTTTACAGTCTCTTCCTAAAATAATTGAATAGTTATTCACTGACATATCAATTACTTGGATGTTGAGAGTTGTTCTTATCTCGGGATGTGCGCACATAAATAAGGTCACATCTTTGATTTTACCTATAGTTGATTGTTGGAAACTATCATAAGAGAGAATGCTTATAGAATTTTCATTAGTGCATGATAAGCCAAGATCTTCCATGATAATTTTTGACATTACACTTGGACTAGACCCACCATCAATTAGGAAACAATGAGCTATTTTGTCCATAATTTTTACAGAAATATAAAAGGGATTTTTTTACAAGGTTCCTAAAATTATTTACACCTATCTTATTTATAGTTGAATCATCTTCCTTTGACTCTTCAAATAGATTGGCTATGGTAGAAATTTTACCTTCCATAAATTTTTTGAGATTCTTTTGTTGTTCTGGGACGCAACCATGTATAAAAGAGTAGCATAGGCTTTGATATTATCGAATTGATTAAGGATATTGTATTTAGAAGAGGGAAGAGGAGAAGGAACTCCTTGATTATCGGAAGTTCTGACAACTTGTGTATCAACACCTTGAGAAGATGAGCTTGGGGTGGAAGAAGTATGAGGAGGGTCATATTTGAACTTGGAAGTGTAGGATTTATTCCTGGTATTGATTACCATCACATCTTCTGGTTCAACCCAATATAAAACAACGATTGTGGTATCATGCCTTTTGCCAAAGATCTTATCGTTGGCATTTTTCTTAACTTCGCAAGTACTTTCTTCATGATTTTCTTAAAAAAATGTTACACCAACTGCGAGACATAATGGCCTTTGGCTGAAAAGTATTTTCATTAGTATTCCTAAAAGGCGCTAAGGAATAAGAATATGCCCCAGGGGAAGAGGAAGAAGCATTTCCTTTTCGCTCATAGGATATCATCCTATTATTCATATCTTGCACGAGTTGTAGGAGGGTAGACAGATATGTTTTCTTGACCAAGTCTCCCTTGGGAAGACCCATTCTTTCAATTTGCTCCTCATATTCTAAGAAAGTATGAAGAGCAAAACCAAGATTGTCAATAGCCTTCTCTTCAAGTCTATGACGATAAGGAGAAGGTAATGCATTACAATAATGCATGAAAGAAGCCTTATTTTGAGGGCGGATTAGTTCATGGATTTGATTATATAATTTGGTGAAGCAAAGATTAAAAGACTTAATGGTTTCACCATCTTTATAGGAAATGTTGTTGTATTCCCTTAACTGCTTAGCCAGACTCTTGGACTGTCCATAAGTGGACTTGGACCAATAAACCAATTATTCCCATGTGGAAATAATTTTGGGAGGGAGATCAAAAAAATTTGTTGCAGCTTTCCCTTCAAGGGAGTTGACAAATGAAAACATGCAAGTATCGTTATCATTAGCCCCTATGTTATGAAAATAATTATAAAATGCTACTAGGTGTTCGTTTGTAGTAACAATATTATTTTCCGAAAACCTAGGCAAATGCTCCTTGAATTTTAATGGTAATGGGTGAGTAGTAGGTTCCAGATTCAAGGGAGAAGATATGTGCCATGGGGTGGTCGTAGCATTTTCCTCGAATTGGAAAATCCCATATTTCTTTATAACTTTAGCAGGATTGGCAGTGGAATGAACATGGACTTGATGACTGTATATACTACCAATTACTGACGAAGAAGAAGGTTGCGAGGAGGAGGCACCTCTGGTTCCACTACCCACAAATGTCATATTGAAGGTGGTAGGTATGGGTGATGAAGGTGAACTGGAAGAATCAAATAAAGTTTACCTTAGAGCACTTTCTTGTGTTGTTAAAACAATTTTCCTCCTTCCTATTTCAAAAATGGGAGTAGCTTCAGGGGACAATCCTCTTCTCCTTTGAGAGATGAGAGGATTAGAGAACATGAAAAGAAATACCAAAGAGATAGGAAAAGGGAGGTTATTGTTGATTTATGGGAAGCCTTTTCCTGGCTTCCCAATGTTCACGAATACTTATGTCCCTTTCAGTTACTTCCCAAGAGTGTTCAAGTTCGACGCAAATACTAGCAGTTTCTAAAATAGTGTTGAATAAAGTCAATGAATGCTAGTTTGGTCACCAAGACCATTTCAAATATTGGGTTCTCTCGTAATAGGTATTGTCATGGAAAAAATCAGTCAAGGAGTATTTGACAAATCATAAAAATGAAATATAATCGTGATACAATCAACCAAAGAGATATGGAAGATCTCCCTAGTATGGTAGCCAAATAAATGTTGAGGAAAATTTATGGATAACCTTACTCAATAATTTTTGTATCTTACCAGGATAAGGCAAGATAGTTGGGAATGTCACCCAAGGTTTATATCCAAAGAAAAACAATCACTTAATCCAGAAGTATTAAGTACAAGGGACCAAGGCTGGTTTGTTTTATAAATTATATGCAACTGTGCAAAAAAAAAATAAACTTAAACAAAAATTACATAAGTGTGTACATAAATTACATGAGTGTGTACATGGATATAAAAGAAAAAAATGAACGAGATCGTCAAAATACATATGTGAGACTGAAATCAAAAAACTGATATTTGTATTTATTTCATTATGAGGTATAAGGTTGGATTCTCTTTACAAACCCCTGCGAGGGTAGGGACCAAAGTCAGATTTATAAGCTTCTGATGGGAACCATACAAAAAGAATCTGACAACAAAGAAAAGTGAAGCTAAAGATCTAGATCATCTTGCCAAAAAATGTTGTCACTTGACTCTGAAAAATATTCTTTATCAGTCATAAAATTTAATTTATAAACAAACAAGAACACAAAGACTACCAAAGATAAATCATACACCTTTAAAAAAAGATTCTATAATATATGATTCAATTTTGAATCCTATTGTCTTCAATAAGACCCTGTTTTCATCAATATGGTTAAGCCTTCTAGTAAACTCAAAATGAATGAAATATGAAAGTATCTCACTAGTATAGAGAAAACCTTATGGCTGAATTTCTCCTTCTATTTTCTCCCCTTGTCTCTTCATTTGATTGAGATTGTATTCCTTCTCAATAAGTTATGGTAGTTCAAATACCTTTCTTTAGTTAAGCCTAATTAGCTTAACTAATTGGTTGAGACAGATAATAATAATATATATTAAATAAGGGTCTAATTAAATAATAACTAAATAGGTGGGACCCCTTGTGACTCCCATTTATTTCTTTTAATAATCATCAAACATGAAATATAAAACCCCAATCATTTGATTCAAATATCCTCCTTGTAACTCTCGTTCACATATTTATGATCAAATATTTTAATTCCAGCAAAATATAATATGACCATATCCAAAAATAGTATTATATCCATGTTGTCCAAAAACTACCTAAGTATATGCTTTTGTCAAAAACATTGTCAAAGTAAACAGACTATCCTCAAAATAGAAAATAATATTAATCATCATTAAAAATCGTATTTATTGTGAGAGGCATTTGGCCTCATTTTATTGTTTTCCTCTTTCAATCTTTATGTTTCATCCTTAGGCTGATTGGAACCTTGAGGCTAGATTGCGTCGATAATGTGAGAACAATCATCTTTGAGATGAAGGTGTGAAGACACAGATTCAGAGGACTCTTTGGATGACTCAGAGGGAGTGACCACTCATTTTCCTTTATGTTTCTCAGGTTTGGGAAGATCAGTTTTTATCCTCTTAATAGCATGAGAAGACTGTATGGGTGAGATAACATTATCAACTTGGGGATTTTGATTTTTTGGCGGTGGAGGAGGTGGTAACAACAAAGACACAATAGGCCAACCATGGTGATGAACGGCAGGCTATTGGACAATCTCTTGCCAACCATACTTGGTAGGTAGTTTTGGATGCATAGACAAATGAGGGGGAAAACGAATACCAGAAAAAATTTGGTGTGGTTGGAAGGGAGGTCTCTCAAGTCATGGTTGGAGGATCCCATGGCCAACTAGATTGAAGAAACCAACTTGAAAGAGCCAATTTAATTCCTATGGATCAACATAAAAATGTATTGAAAATCGAGGCCATCTATAACCCCTCTTCCAATTTCCTTTGCCTCTATTGTCTCTGCCATTACTGCCTCTACTAAAGAATATCATGTTGAAGCAATATTCCAACATGTCATGAAAAACTCTTAACAATCCATGCATTAATACTCTACCTAAATAAAATCAAAAGGTTGGAGCTATTGTTTACCACAGAAGCACATGCAATCCATCCATTAACATCTTAAAACCCAACAATCAATTTCCATTTGAACAGGGAGTGAAGGGTTATTGGGAATATGAGGGGGTTGTAATGTGCGCAAAATGGTAGCATGGATGGGGAAGACCAACGAATACTATTCAAGAAAATGAAAAAGTAACATAAACTGTATCCATATTCAACTTTTAAACACTAGGCATCAGCTTAGTGTTTTTCTTTCTCTATTAGTCCTTTCTCTTTTCATAAATTTAAATTTCATAATAATAGAACACAAAATGTTTAAAATGTATTTGGGAAGGTGAGGGGTTTATAATGTGCAAAAAAATGAGAGAATAAAAGGGAAAAAGTGATTATTGTTCCACTATATGCAATAATATCCAAAAAATGCCATCACCATGAATAAACGAATTGCCAAAACTTTTCTCTGTTTCATAATTTAAATCCAAAACAAAGTTGTTCAAAACCCTAGGAAAGTTCCAAGACTGTTAATTGTACAACCTTTATTTACTTTTCCTTTTGTTTTTATCAGCAAAGGTTTTATAATATATTGTTAACGGAGCCATTCCAACCATTAAAACCAACTACATCAAGCACGCAATGGGGCTGAGAACACAACATAAGCCAACAAATCTTAAATATACAATGTTGGTATCACAACCTTAAATAATTGTTGTGTAAACAGACTGGGTTCGAAACCCATGTGCAACTCGTGTTCATTTATTTTAACATTGTACAGTTTTCAAAATTGACCAAAACCCTTGTGAATAATCAACCAATGAACCAAGATTTAATGAAAATAACAAATCTTCCCACATTCGGGTTAATCACTTATACATACATCAATCTCAGAGTTCAAAATTTCCATACATCAATAAAAGAATTGAGATCTGAGCGAATGAAAAGTTGGAACCTTCACAAAGGGTTTGTACCCAAAAACATTTAACCATCTCTTAACACAGACTTCACACGGACCTCTTCAACATACCTCTCATGGTGGCCGTAAGGCAAAGCCGCATATATTGACAACCAGATAAGAGATAATTTTGAAGGAGCTACGAGTCTTCTAAAGACTGTTACACAAAACCAATGTTCTTTTATTTCTCATAGAAAACGAAACCCTTAAGTTTTAATGACCAGAGATGAGTGAAAAACAAAAACAATTTTCCATAAAGTTTGCCAACAGTTATAGCATAGAATCAATATTCATTATGGTCATAAAGGAATCACATAATCTGAACAGAAAGGAGTTTGAACACTATCATCAACTTGAAAATCTTGAATGCCAACTGGGAGGAACTTCTACTTAAAAGCAATTCGCACAGTCGTGATAAAACATACATCCATTTACACTTTGGAAGCAAATATAGTCTACAAGTAAATCTAAGAGCCAACCTCATGATTTTATTCTGAGCGAAGGTATATTTCATGAATGGAGAGGTGAGATCCATCATACGTGTGTGCAGAATGCCAAAAATCCAATAAGAAAAACTATTCTTTCCAAGGCCGAGAAAAATAGAGGCAACAACAACCAAAGAAACCAACACAATTGTGAAGCAAGTGAGGTTGGAAACCTCGAGGTAGGGTTAGGGCAATGTGCATTAATTGAATGTCGTTTATTTCATTAATTCCATCAACCATAGCCTAGTACGAGCACACTCAATACCTCCAATGCACACTCCACTATATTTTCCAAATAACAATTCAATACAAAGTCAAATTTCCCACCTTCCATAAACCCCTAAGTTTCATGTGCATGCTTACTACTTAGCACAAAATACATCTTATGTCCCACATTCCTTTCTAGGGATGCATTGCCTCCTTATACAACTTAGCCAATGTCCATGATAATAACAAGAACATCATAAGTGTGATATGCCATAACTATAGATATCCCATGTTTGGAGTTTAAATCAACACGTCAAATTATATGTGCAGCAAAATAAACCAAGATGCTCATTAAAACAACATTTTTCCCTTTCCTTTTTTTTAAAAAAATTGAATTTCCATAGAACTCCATCATTCACCCATTTCTCTTGGAAATATTTAAAATTGTAGAGTCAATTTTGCAAAATAGACATGCGTGCATAAAAAGACGAGGCATCCTTCATCATTATTCACATAACGAGGTCCCACCTATTTACTTATTATATATATAGATATAATAAGGCATTGCAACCAATTTGCATGTAGGGATTCCATGTTTCACTTTTGGGCGTGAACAAGGACATGTTTGTGAACTATCTTATGAATATTACACAGATCCGAGATCAGCTTGTGGCCATCGATGATAAGGTGGAGGATGTTGAGTTGGAAAATGTAGCATTGAGAGGTATTTCTAGGTCTTGGGAACCATTTTTGATGCACGCTCTCCCTCCCAACCCGCAAGACGGAAGGTCACTTACACAGGATCTTTCCCCTTACATTGGCCCGAAGAGCTCTCAGAAATGGATCCTCTATTTCCCTTTCGGGAAATCTACACCCACAATTAACTTCAAGAAATTCCCCCTTGTACTTCAGGAGATCGGACTTCGCACTTTCGCAAATCTGGTGGTCAAGTGCCTTATCTCTCAATCTCTGAAACCCGAAGAGAGTCAAAACTTGACCTTTCTTTCTCTATTTCGGGTTTCTCCTTATCGCGATTTCGGGATTTGTGATGTCAAGCAACTCGTCCCTTTGACTCCTGAAACCCAATTTACCGAACCTCCGATGTGCTTGCTAACTCTGACTTTTCAACAACCCTCCATTCTGTCGAGACTTTGGACTTCGCGATTTTGTGAATCCTAATGCGAAGATTTCGGGACTTCACCCCTCGAAACCCCAAAATGGTCAACAGAATTTGACTTTCATGTCGATAGTGTGCCACCTGTCTACCCTGCTGATTCTGTGGCCCACAAAATCCTTTCGTCGCTTCGGGATTTCGCGTTTCGTGATTTCACGAACCCTGTTGCAAGGATTACGGGACTTCAATCTACGAAACCCCGAAATAGAAATCCGCGTGTAAATCCAACGGCCCCTGCTGGCTTAAATCCATGGTTCTGCCTCTCCTGAGCTTAAACCGCTGGGAATACTCGTCATAACTCCCCTTCTCTTCCGTGAGATTTGCCGACTCATGGGACTTCGCGAATTCTCCACAGAGAATTCCGGTCGTTCGTCTCTTGCTTCACGAGGACTTCTGCAACTTTTTACCAAATGGTTTTCCCACAGTACTCAACTGTCTGCGACGCAAACTTGCAATGCCTTCTCACTGTTCCATACACAAACTTCCTGTGGTTCCTTCGACGACCTTGAAGGCTTTATCCTTCCTGATATTTCTCCAACTCTGAGTCTTGAAGAAAGACTCTTGCACGCACTCCTTGCGGCAAACCTTCAAGTACTTCCAAGTGTTGAACTTCCTTGACTCTGCGCACACCTACAACAGCAGTCTCTCACAAATTATTCAGGTTACCAAACCAGAAACTCTACTCGGCCTGCGCACGCCTTGCACGGCTCCTGTGCCTAACTACACTTCTGAGGGAGTGAGAATAAAATCTACCTTATCTGAGCTTTCAGAGACAATCTCTGAAACCTTTGTCAACGCACTCCTTGCGGACACTCAACTGCACTCCTTGCAGGAACTCTTGCTCAGATAGAGAAACAATTGAAACTCATTTCCCTTACTCTCTCAGATTTCAAACATTCAATAAGAAATCATTCATACATAGCAATAAAGAGATTGCATGATAGGAAGAGTAAAATCATGAGCATAACATTCAAAGATGCATACACAGAGAATATTTGAACACCATGAGTCTGAATCAAAGCCTTTCTGTATTAATCCAGAACTTCTATACATGGGTGTTCTCACTACAACTCTCTGCTTATTCCCTATGCTCTTGCTAATGTTACAATAATACAAGTGAGGGTGTCTATATCCCATTTCCCTCCTTCCTTCTAAACTGTCTAATCTACACATTAAATTCTATCTACTCGCATTAACTATTTTAAATGCCTTCTACCTACTAAGGACGAGAGCGGATCGCTCAAGGTCCAATTACATTTTACAAGTGTTCCTTCACTTGATGGCTTCATTAATGTTTCAAGACATTTTCAAAATTTGTGTTGGGTACTTTTCCAGCTGTCTTTTGTCTCTGCGCTGGCTCGCTTGAGATGCTCCTGCATCAATTTGTGCAGGGGATCTGTGCACGAGAGAAGTTACCAGACTTTGATAGAATATGGACTGATTCTATCGAGGAGGAGACTCGGTTAGTGTCCAGGGATGATATGGATGGTATGGTGAAGAGTAGTAGTGATGAGAAGAGGTTCTCAAGGAAGAATAATTTCTCTAGGGAGAAGATATTCACTCAAAAGAGAAGCATCTCCAGAGTCGATATGGAAGAAGGATCTTATCAAGATCATATGTTTTGAGTGTCATGACTTTGGGAACTATGATTCATAGTGTCCACACCAAAAGGGAAGGGGAAGAAGGAAACTGACATCAAAAATGAAGGTTGATGAGGTTGTAGATAGATTCCAAAGGGAGATCTTGTTGGTCTTATCCCTTTCATGTACAATTTCCAGTAGGGAGCCTTGGATGGTGGATAGCAAAGCAATTTTCCATATGATAGGTACACAACAATATTTTGAAAGTTTTACAGAGTTTGGATTAGACTTGTTTGTTGATCTTGGTACATGAGCCAAGCTTGCAGTACAAGGATTTGGTACAATATCCTTCCAATTTGAGTCATGGGAGGTGTTGATGGTGTCAAATGTGTTATGGGTGCCAGAAATCAGGAGGAGTGTTCATCTCATAGATTGAAAAGAAGGGGTTCCACATATTATTTCGATATGGACATGTGTTGTTTTTGTTTAGATGATATAGATTCACATCAAAAATGGTTCTTGGAGTCAGGGAGGGAAACCTATATAGGCTAAGGGGAAATCCTATGCCTGTTCTGACCAACAGGAGCAGAGAGACAGATGAGGAGGAGAATGTAGCTCCACTAGTAGTGAGGTAAGTAGCCCCACTAGTAGCACAAGTTCAGAGGGAGCATGTAGCTTCACCAATAATGATGTAGGTATCCCCACAAGTAGTGTTGGATTATAGGGAGTCAACCCTCACGATCTAATAGGGAGGAGCATCCTTCTAGGAATTTTCAGAGGATATTAGACTTCAAAGGAGGTCAACAAGTTTAGAGGGAGAATATGGCTTCGGAGATTGTTCAGACTCAAAGGGAGCCCGATATCAGTGGGATTCAGTGGAATCAAAGGGAGAGTTATCCATTCATAGTAATTCCGCCCTCAATTTTAGGTGGGAGAGAGGCATCTTCCAGGACTAACAAGAAGGTGCCATGGGTTGAGGAGGCCAGATAGGAGGTTTAGAGGTAGGAATTTTCTAGGAGTTGTGTTCCCTCCTTGGAGGATTCATTTGTTTTAATAGGTTTTTCTATGATGACAGAGGAAGCCGACACTCAGGAATACTAGGGAGTAGGATTTTATTTTGTCACAGAGGGAGTAGCCAGTGAGGCAGATTGGAAATCAGGATTTTCTTTGGTGACGAAGGGAGCATCCAATCAGGAGGATTGGAGTGCGGATGAGGTAGCAGACCTAGTATTGGATATAGAGATACTTCCTAGTGATGGAGGATGGAATACCTCCCTTTCTAAGAGGGAGTGTTGATTTTGTAGCTTCGGGAGGTATTCCCACAAGAAGCTAGGGTGTTAGGCATGTGGGAATCTTCATTGGCACCAATTTATCCTTTTGTTTTAGTAAAATTAGCTCCGGGATGAGGCTAGGGCCTCATGGGAAAGTTGATGGGATTTGTGTGCTTGTGATTGGGTTCCACACCCACAAAAGGAGAATAACATATTCTAATTAATTGTTGAGTATAGGAAGGGATACTAAACTCACTCATTGGACTTTTATATGAAGGAGATAGGTCATTGTGACATTAACATATTGTGGCAAGATGGAGTTAGGATAAGTGAGTTTGATCTTGTGTTAGAAGGCTTGGTGATTTCAGCAAAGGGAAATTATGCATGGTGACAAATCTAGCCTAGGAGAGAGGAAGTGGCAGAGAGAGAATCGTACGAAGGTGTACATACAAGTTTTCTATACTTGTACGCAGGTTGTAGGAAGGTGAATCATGTATGTATGCAGGTTGCAGGAAGGTAAATCACATATACGTAGGTTGCAGTGGGCACAATCAAGTATGTACGCGGGTTGCAGAAAGGTGAATCACGTACATAGTTTTTTCTAGGCAGGAGCAAGTCCATATAGGATGACAGGTGATGTTAGCAAACCATAAAGGTGTTCTACAAAATATTTTTGGGTAGAGAAAATTTCCAGGGATATTGTTGAGGTTTGTTTTTTTTATTTGTATGGTTACTGGAGGACAAAGTTGTCCTTAGATTTTAGTGAAATTGTATTGGCTAGGAGGGTTGGTTTTTCCCTCAAAATTTCTGAAGTTAACAAGGTTACAGAATCAAAAGTTGTGTCTCATGTGTATTGATTATTCATCTCTGATATTTGTGTTTCGCTACATATAATTTCAGTCATTAATTTTAATTGTAAAATTGTTTAGTGATAATGGCTAGGGTTTTACTATTTGTTCACTAGGAAGCAATTTTCAAATCTGAAAATTAATCACATTGAGTTGCATGTGAAATTGAAAATCCGACCTATTGAAAAGTTATAATAATTTGGTCTATGATAAAGGTGATATGATAAAATCATTTAATTTATGTTTCATTAAGTTATACAATAAAATTCTTGAGGTTATCAGACCTCATAATCAGGTTGTCATCATGTATTATTATAATTGTGTACCTACTTTTCATCACATATTATAGGAAAAGAGTGTTAAAAATTTAGGATCAACACTACAAACATGTTTGGAATATGAGGAACACATTTTAAGAACTGATATTCCCATGGAATATTTGAATAAACAAACCGATATGACCATTGTTTTATAGTTAATTCAAGATAGGAGTAATTAGATGATTTCTTTAAAAAAAGAAGTGATTTCCCAACCAATTCCTAAAAGTTTTTCTCAAGATTCACTTCGAAATGAATCTCAATCTTTTCAACCTAAAACTATTATTTCTTGTGCTTGATGTAATTTTTGTGAAGAAAATCATGAAGAAGGAAAATGTGAACTTATAAAGAATTCAAGGGAAAGAATTTTGAGAAAAGAACTCATTCAACCATTGCCACATTAGATTGGGACCCATAGAAGAATATCATGATGGATGATACTAGTAATCATTCCTATCAAAACAAAAATAAGGGAAATTTTAGAAAGAATCATTTTATTCCAAATTTTGATGTTTCAAATCCTCAACAATCTAACTCTAGGAATACATCAAGCTCAATAGGTCATTTATCCCAGACTATTCAATAGTCTCAAGTCATCCCATCTTCTTATTCTAACACCTTCCATAAATATAACATCTTGAAGTAGATGGTTGATATCAAAGTTGATGCTACACTTTTATATATGGCCTCTGTTCGAGAAAAACAAGAACATCTTAGAAGTTTTATTGAAGGAAAAACCTCTTTTGTTGATAATATAACTATTGAAGAATAAGAGGAAGAATCATCTAAAAATAAAATTATGGTTGTATATAATCCAAGAAATTCAATTAGGAATCCTCCATTCTATGTTTCCATGAAAATTATGGACAAAGTAGTGCATTGTTGTACGGTGATTAAAGGTTGAATATCATGTCTAGAATTATCATGGAAGAATTGGGACTTTCATGCATTAATGAGAAATTTAAGAACATGTTGTCTTATAATAAATAAAAAATGAGCCATCATCAGAGAATCAAAGATGTGACTCTGATATTGTGTGGTCATCCTGAGCTCTGCGCCACCTATAGCATTAAATTAATTGATATGCTTGAAAGTAATTATTCAATCATTCTTGAACATGATTGGAAAGCTTTGATAGGTGGATACATGTACATGTATGGGACTCATATGTCTCTCCCTAAGGCTGGTAAGAACATTATTGTTCTTCATGAATATCACATTTTCCCATATATAAAGAGCATTCCGCAACCTCATGTCAACTTCATTGAATAAGACATTGACATCTTTTCTATCTTCCTTGAGGAAGAAAATCATGTTTTACCATCTATTGATCTGGATTATCATGGCTAACATATGAATTTTGATGTTGCATGCTTAAATGATGGGAAGGGTGTTGGGATTGTGTTATATTATCCTCTGGGAAAAATTCATAATTTTTCTTATAGACTTGGGTTTGCATATACCAATAATTTCACATAGTTTGAATCCCTTATTATTGGTATTGAAAATGATTTTATTGTAGGATGCAACCACCTTATGTTTTTTGTGAATCTAAGTTAGTTTTAAACTTGGTAAAGAAGATTCACAAACCATCGAACAAACTTTTAAAAATATATACACAAGAACTCTAGAAATTAATTTATAATCTATTATCTTTCAATGTTTCTTATGTACACAGAGAATTGAATTCCATGGATGATAGGTTAGTTGTTTATGAAACTCATCCCAAAAGGAATTTACTCTCTAAAAAACCTAAATTCATATTCCTCTCCTTATGTCGTCCACTCATACCAAATAATAATGAGTATTGGCATTTTTTTCCTGATGATGAGATCATGTGTGCTTTCTTAAAGAATGAACCTTTGAATAAAAATGATATCATCTCTTTAGATGATAATAAATTTCCAAATGGGCTAACTCCTTTAGAAGGATCGTTCTCTTATAGTGATATCAGTATTTATAATAAAACAAAACTAGAGGATTCAAGAAGTAATATAGAAGATACCATTCCTGTGAACATTGGGATGGAAGAAGATCCAAAAAGTTTAAAAATTGGAGCCCAATGTTCAAAAGAAGGAGAAATAAATTCATAGATTTGTTTCGTGAATTTTGTGATGTCTTTGTCTAGTCCTATGCTGATTTGTTTGGCTTTGATCCAAGTATAATTCAACACACTATTCCAATTAAAGAAGATATTAATCCTATAAGACAAAGGCCTGTAAATCCTACACTTGAAGCCATTGTTCTTGAGGAAGTAGAAAACATATTAGTTTCTCATATTATCTTCCCATAAAATATTCAAAATGGGTTGCAAATCTTGTTCCCATTAAGAAGAAAAATGGGGATATTATATTATGTCTCGATTTTCATGCCCTTAATAAGGATAATGTAAAGGATAATTTTCTACTTCCTAGTATGGAGTTAATTCTTCAACAAGTTGCAAGGTCTCAAATGATGTCACTTATTGATGGCTTTTCATGTTATAATCAAATACGTCTCAAGAGCATTGACAAATACAAAACAATGTTTACTACTTGTTGAAGCACCTTCGCATATGAACACATGTGTTTTGGATTAATTAATGTTGGTGATACCTTTTAGAGAGCTATGTAGATAGATTTTGATGATATAATCGAAATTATTATTCAAATTTATCTGATGATTTAACCGTATATTAAAATATCCAAGAAAATCATTTCAAACATCTTAGATAAATATTCTTGTGTTGTCGGAAATATGGTATGTCCTTGAATCCAACAAATTCTATCTTCGGTGTCACTTCCAGAAAATTACTTGGTCATATAGTTTCATATTATGGTATCAATATTGATCCATAAAGAATCTTCGTTGTAAAAAATCTCCTTGTTCCTACTTCAAAGAAGGAAATTCAATATTTCATGGGAAAGATCAATTTTGTAAGGTGATTCATTCCAGACTTTGCTAGTATGTTTAAACCTATCCATAATCTACTGAAGAAAGGCCAAGTATTTTCTTGGCCTCCGAATATTAAAAAATCATTTGTTGATATTAAATATGCTATAATTTTTAGTCATGTCTTGGCTAAACCTATTTTTTCGAAATATTTTATCATTTACACAAATACCACTAAAAAAACTATCTCTGCAATTCTTCTTCAGAAAAATGACGAAAATGCAGAAGATCAGTAGCTTTTATGAGTCAAAGTCTATGAGATGATGAGTTAAAATATCCACTAATTAAGTCAAAGTCAGAATATCGGTAGCTTTTATGAGTCAAAGTCTATGAGATGATGAGTTAAAATATCCACTAATTGAGAAACATGCATTTGCTCTTGTAAAATCTATTGAAAATTTTCAACACTTGATTCTTAGTAAGCATACTGAAGTTAAATTCCATTTTCCTAATGTTAAATTCTTGTTATCTCAAACTTTTTTGTCAGGAAAATTAGCACATTGGCTTGCTAAGATACAATAACATGGTTTAACGATCATAAATATCAATACGATAAAGGGACGTGATTTGGAACTACATCTAGCTCAACATGTTGAACCAAGATGCATTCATGAAAATAATGATGAGGCCCTATCTGCTTTATTCTTGATTGAAAATGAAAATATCGATTTTGTAGATCACCGTTGGTATCGGGATATTATTTTTTATCTACAAAATGAACATTGCCCCAATTAACTAGAAAATTATCAATGAAGGAGGCTTCATCTTGAAGCTTATAAATATCCCATTTTAGATTCCCTTTTATTTCGTAGGATCGTTGATGAGTTATTATTGAGATGTATTGATTGTAAAACAACTTGTAATATGTTTGCAAAGCTTCATGGCACTGATGAATATGACATGCACATTGGTGGGCATTTTCTACTAAATTTGTTGTGCATAAAATATTGAGGACTAGTGATTATTGTCCTACCATCTTTAAAGACTCGTACAAGTTTTTACATGCTTCTAATGAATGTAAGAAGGTTGTTGGTAGAGAAAACTTTTATGTTATGCCTTTATAGCCGATCCTATCTGATTCTCCATTTTCTAAATGGGGATTAGAATTTATTGGAACAATTAATACTCCTCCTTTCATGGGTCATGTGTTTATCCTAACTGTTATAGATTACTTTACAAAGTGAAATGAAACAATTTCTCTCAAACATGCTAAAGATGAACATGTGATCGCCTTTCTTAAAAAAAAAAAAAAAAATCTCAATTTGGTCTTCCAATTGACATAATTTATGATAATGGGCCAACTTTCATGTCTAGAAAGTTGACACATTTCCTTAGTAAATTCGGGGTGAAACATTTCACTTCATCAACCTATTACCCTCAAGTAAATGGGCAGGTTGAGTCAACAAATAAAAATATATTTAAAATATTGAATAAGATCAATGATGATAGACCCCTCCAGTGGAACACCTTATTGACATATGCCTTATGGGTAGATTGTACAACCACAAAGAAAAACATAGGTCATACTCCATTTGAGTTTTTTTATGGTCAGGAAGTTGTTATTCATGTTGAACTTGAACTTACCTCTCTTAGATTAGCATTACAAGATGAAGAGTTGAATTCAACAAATATCCCTCAAAGATTAAATGTTTTATTGGCCTTAGAATAACATAGGAGCTATGACCTTAATAATTTAAATAAAAGGAAATAACCAGTTAAAATTTTTTTTGATAAAAAGGCTAAATCAACTACTTTTGCAACTGGTGAAAAACTGCTTTTATGGAATTTTGCTCATGCAAATAAAATGAAACGCTCAAAATTTCAGAAATTATGGCTAGGCCCACACATAATCACCTATGTTGTTGGAAATAACTCTTACTTGATCAAAGATGGAGATGACAGGTTACTCTCTTATACCACTATTGCCTCACATTTGAAACACTATGTTGAACCAGAAAATAACTAAAAGTTAAATTTTGAAGTGCTTCTTGTATATATTCCAGTTTAGTTTTATCTTGTGATTTTGTTATTTGGTTTTATTTTTGGATTTCTTTTCATTTTACTTGAGATTTATATTTTTGAAGATTGTTTCAGGTATCTGGATTAGTCGAGTTACATTATTGTTCATTAGTCTTGCAAAAATTTTACTAATTTGACCATGAAAGACGCAAACAACAAAGATAAAAAAAGTTTGTATTTTTATGTTCACAATGTTATTTGTTGAGTAATTGCCAACTCACTAAAACTGCCATGTCGAGACTTGACTATTATAGATATTCCCCATTTTCTTTTTTCCCCTTGCTACTTTCTTGTTGTATGGGTTAGTCGACTAGGCCTTCCAATCGACTGAGAAATAGTTGGTCGAATGACGTAGTCGAAAATGTAAGTCGGTCGAAGTATCTGATAACAGACCGACCCAGGAAGTTAGGTAGTTACAATTGCCTGGTAACTAGATATATAGGAGTATAAATAGACAAGCACATAGAGACTTTGATAGCTCTGTGTGAGCGATTGTATACATTGTATTGTATTGTTATATCCTTTAATAAACAAAGATCTTTGGGCTCTAACTACTTATGTCTTTCTTTGTCTATATCTAAATGCATGTATCTTCATTGATTCTTATGTAAGGACTACTGGTAACTCTCCCTAATTTCCCCTATATTACAACATTGGTTTCATTGCTGGTAGTTCTGAACCTGGTCGACATGTATAAGTATACATAGATGTTAATCCTACAAGACATATGTGAATGGTGGGAGCACAATAATGATAATTACATTAAAAATTACACCAGAAGAAACAATCTCTCACTCGCAGAAGCAAGACAAAGATTCTTCTCAGAAACCCACAAAATATTTTTAGAATCCATCCCTGAAGCGCTATTTCAGTACATCAACAAGTCTAGTAATGCGTAATTTGATAGCCGACGAGAAACTAAGCCTCAATATTATGAACGAAGGATGAACGAATTTGCACAACTGGTTCGAGTGAGTTTTCGAAGACTGTATCTCAGAGAAATACATCGAAGATTGAACATCTCTTAATAGAATCAAAGAAAAAATTTATATCGACTTACATGAAGGATTCTTATGTACTGTCTCGACATTTATTCATAAATTCCTCCTCGACAAGGGATTCGGTGACATTGTTGAATACCGACCTCAACTAGGCACACTGTTACCAAATATTAACTATCAAGAGAGGGATGAAGAGTGGGAAGGATTTCTTGACGCAAAGTGCAAAGACACAAGACAAGCCTAGGATTATTTTATGAATAAATGAGTTGGCCAGTAATATCGACCTCGAGTAAATCGGGGCGGTGGTGGGGGGTCGATTGAAGTTGTGAGATGCCACAAGGAAAACATACCAAAAGTTTTGATTACTAAAGCATAAATGTCATCCAAAGGAAAGAAAGCACACAAACAATCTGCTGACATTCAGAGATTAGAGCGGGATAAAAGGAAAAAGAAAAGGGAAGAATTGTGTAACTTGTGGAACAATCAGAAGTCACATAGAAAAATTATCGGGGACGGTCAGCCCAATATAACGCATGAGCAGTCTGATTATGAAGCAAATCGACCAAATCTGGCAATAACAACAGTTGCGACGACCCCAGAAATAAGTAGTGATGTAGAGTTCATAGAGGTTAGATTTAACTCCTATCAACTAGAAGAAGAACCTAAAAGCATGTATTATGAAGAATCAGGACCAGTGATATGCGCTTCTCCCGTGCTAGAAACCAACCCGTGAATAAAAGAATTCCTCCAACAACGAATTAATATCGATGACCAATCTGCAAGATTATGGTACAAAAATGACGAGCATGGAAACCTACCAGATGCACTCATTGTTGAGCCAAAAAAAAATGAAACCAACAACATGCTCATCCAAATTAAGGATCTCACTGAATCGACCCCCCTGCCAAATTTATTATCAAGAGAATAAACTAGTTACAGTCATGAACTGACACGACCATTGGACTGACGCTTATACAAGTATAAATATTAAAGTTCTCAAACTGAAGAGATACTTTCCGTAGTCAATAGCAAAAAATTATTCCTCAAGTACCACCCAGTAAAATATCAACCAACAGAAAAAGCGACACAAAAAAACCTGACCAAGGACTCGACAACTCAGTCGAAAATTGTGATAACTTAAATGCCACAAAAAGCGTGTACCCCTAAAAAGACAATAAAAATTGGATTTAACCACATACCCCTGTATGAGGGAGATGAGGACCAAAAAAAGACATTGGTTCATGTCTGAAAAATTATGGGATGTCGCAAACATCACCGATGAAGACAAATAGATGGCACAATTTGGAGCCGCCTCTGACACCGCACCCTGACATAGTTTATGAACTATATAGAAAATCAAAACCGGAAAACGTCGGACATAAAATATAATTTTCTAACATTCTTTAAAGTCCAAGATGTTACACACTTGGATGCAAAAAAGTTAAAATAAATAAAATAGTGACCAGGTGAATCAGTACAGGAATATGATAAAATATTCAAAGATCGCTTGAGCCAAATTCCAACATCAATTGACTAAAGCTTGCTAGTTGAGTGGTACATCGCTGGTCAATTTCAATGAATATGCTCGTCATTATGCTTGTACGAAATAACCACCTGCGAAGACACATTACAAAAAGCACAACGCATCGAATCGGATGACGACAGACCGCCGACTGCTTTTTTGAATCGAAAGACTCGAAGAAAAAATAGAGAACTTACAACAAATGATAAATAATTTGTCCATAAGGTGAAAAAAAAATTGGTGCACATCATGATGTGAAGAAGGACATACGAAGGAAACGTGTAGCCTCAATGATCAACCATCAACAACAACAAATGCACATAGAGTACAAGCTCAAAAATATTGTAGCATATGTGAGTTCCTTACTAATCATAATGTACAAGATTGTCCACACAATCTGAAAAACACCAAATGGTTCCTTATCTGTGAGGCTTCTAATCATAAAACATCAGAATGTCATTTCAACACATGAAATCAAGCCAGTGTATGAAAAATATATCACACAAAATCCAC
This sequence comes from Picea engelmannii, assembly GCA_009831015.1. NCBI lineage: Eukaryota > Viridiplantae > Streptophyta > Pinopsida > Pinales > Pinaceae > Picea > Picea engelmannii. Next base: position 736,260 of record ML780626.1, read on the forward strand.
CGACCAAGCTAACAATTATGGTCGAAGGGGTGACTATTACTATCGAGGTCAAGGTCGAGGAGGTCGCGGTTGATTTGGTGGTCAAGGTCGACATCGAGGACGACCATACTGATACAATTGATGGAAATATGACCACATCAATCTATATTGCCAAATGAAATATAGAATCGACTTGAAATTCTGCAATATATGTGGCGTCAGTGATCACTCATTAGAAGAGTGCCAAATAGTACTCGACAAAATTATAAATAGAAAAAATTTTAATCTCCTACACACAGTATCAAAAGAAGAAGTATTTAATTCAAAAAATTAAATATCATCACAATATCTGGCATAGGAAGAGATCTTAATAGTACAACCTTTCAGGACCAACAGAAATAGAAGGATAGTTTCTTTCCAAATCCTAATAAAGAAGAACAAGTTATAAAAGAAGCTATCATATTCTTTAGGAAAAACAATGGAAGACAAAATGAAGACATTATACAAGAATTTCTATAGTTGTTATAGGAAAAACAGTCAGTTGGTCGATTTCTAGAACTGTTAAATATATTAAAAGAATACAGAGAAGGACAAAGACCAAGAAAGGATGCCAGATAACTCTCATATAAGAATAAATATTACGATACACGAGTCGAACTAGAAATCAATGAAGTATCGATCAAACAAGTAGTTGTCTATTTTGGATCTCAAGTCAATATCTTACCTCGAGAAACTTGGATAAGACTAGGTCGACCTGATTTAGCACCAACTCTGAACTATATCAAGTTTGCAGGTCAAAGACTGATAGAGCCCATTGGTATTCTCAGAAATGTCGACACTCAAATAATGAGTATTCTGACTCAAGTCAACTTTGAAGTCATCAAACTAGTCGAGGGGATGCCAACATATGCAACACTTTTCAGTCGGCTATGGAATCAAAAAATGAAAGAAAATATCTCTATGAAAAAATATAGAATCAAATTAAAAGGCGATGGAAGAAAAACAATAATCCCATTGGATCCAAAAGAAGGAAAACCATGGACTGAATAATGGGATGAATACCAAGAGGATCGGTGCCTATATCAAATAAAAAATGAAAAAATAGATTATGTAGAACCGACCGCACAAGGAGAAATTTTGAGAGAATCTCCCATGTTTTTTTGACATAATTTTGACTCAGCTCTATACAACTGAAAAATCGATAATTACAAAGCACGCACGAAATATTGTTGGTCCATTGAAATCATCCTGAAGCATATGAGAACATGCTACTCGATCTTGGCAGTGCCAATAGTGTATGAAAAGAAAATTAGACATACTCCCACTCTCATACCAACTGAAAACCAAATAAGAAATCTCTTATGATATAACGAACGACATGCACCTTCGAAACATGTCGAAGAAATATCAAAATTAGTTGGAGAGAAAGGAAGGACACATAGCCTCGTGGAAACCTTCACAGACCAAGCTGGAATATGGTGGGAAACACACTCCCCTAGGTTACAAATGTGGACGATCGTGTCAACATATTTCATTGAACAATTCAGAGACCATAAGCTGTCCAAAGAGGCTGATATCCCCATTTTCAGGTTTGGGTATGATCCAGTAGAGCATATTCAGCAATGCAAAAATGAATGGAGAAGGATAGTTGATAGATATGAAAGGGTATGTCCCCCCATGTTTCCAATCACACTAGATGAAATACCAAATAAATGGTATATGATTGAATAAGCTTGCGGCCATACATTAAATTGGACAGAAATTAAACAAAATTTTGTGCAAGACTTTGAATTCAATTCAGAAGAGGAACACCAAAAAGAAGAAGCACAAGAAATTAGAAACTTCTTAGAAAATACAGCACCAGCTGCACATAAAGAAGAAGGGAAGATGAATATGTATTTAGGATCAACATCGACATGTGATCTTGTGTCGATGAAAAATAAGGAAGTCTCGATGGAACGAAGTCTCGACATGGAAAATATAAGGTGCCCAGGACAAATATTTTAGTGGAAAAAGGACCACCCAACATTACAGAATCACGTGAAATCAGTATTCAACATAGCTACAGAAAAATAATAAGATCAAGAACAACCCGACTTCCCAAAAAGTTTTACAAAAATTGAAGAAGGGGAACGTTATCTCGACGAAGAAAAACCACCAGAATGGATGGAGGCCTAAATTAAAACAAAATAATTCAACATATCAAATGATGATCGCCCAAAAATGGTACGAATAGGTGATTATTGGATGGACAAGCAAATAGTTGATAAAGTCAACTTGCTAAAATAATATCAAGTCATTTCTGCCTGCGACTACAAGGAATTGAAAGGACTTGTAGAAGAAATGGGAGAGATGAATATTGAACTCATTAAAGGAGAAAATCCAATTAAAAAACAACCATACAAACTAGCCCACAAATATAAGCCCATCTTCCAAAAAGATATCGAAGGAATGCTACAAGCATTTATCGTTTACCTGATCGCAAAGAAGAATGGGAAAGCCCCATGGTGGTGCAACCAAAGAAGCACGACCCCAAGAAGCTTAGAATTTGCGTCGATTCTAGGGGACTTAACAAATTGATTGTGACAGATACGTTCCCTACCCCCTCCGTTGATGAGATCATTAACGAAGTCGTTGGCCACGAATGCTACTCATTTACCGATGGGTTCTCAAGTTATAATCAGGTGCCGATAGAAAAATAACATTAGCCAAAGACAACGTTTGTATCAGAATTCAAATCCTTCTCCTACAGATTCATGCCATTTGGAATGAAGAATGCACCAATATTCTTCTCGAGAATGGTTGTTAAGGAATTTCAAGAATATATATATATATATATATATATATAACTATGACTATCTACTTTGACGATTGTACGATATATATCTTATTTAAAAATCATATATAATGGCTTAGCCTTAATCTAGAATGATGCAGGCAAATCCAGCTTTCGTTAAATATTAAGAAATGCATATTCGCTACACCAATTGGAATCTTGCTAGGACATGTGTTATGTAAGGATGGAGGAAAGGTTGACATGGAAAATATTAAAATTATTCTCGACTTAAAGTCGTCTGTGAACCAAAAACAAATCAAATGTTTTTTGGGACACATTGAATACTATAGAAAGTTTATATGCCACTATTTGGACATCACATTTCCAATGGATGAGCTTCTATGGAAATAATTTGAGTTTATATGGAGCCAAAATTGTCAGGAATCCTTTGAATTCATAAAGAAGAAGCTGGTCAAAGCTCCAACACTAAAATTTCTTGATTGTTCAAGAAGGTTTCATGTACATGTTGATGCCTCCAACATTATTGTCGGGTCGGTCCTAGCACAACCATACGAAGACACAGTCAATCATCCAAACACATACGCAAGTTGGAAATTAAACAAAGTAGAAATAAATTGTTCGACCACGGAAAGAGAAGCCTTATCAATGATATTCGCTTTATAGAAATTTTGTCATTACGTACTTTCCAATCCGTTTCACATTTTTTATAGATCATAAATAATTGAAATATTTGGCTAATAAAATGGTCCACCAAGGAAATATTTTTCATTGGTTACTCTTATTTCAGGAGTTTGAGTTCAACGTAATCATATGACTTGGAAAAATGAACATCTGACCCGACCACCTGTCACGACTTGAAACAAGAGGAGAACCAACAGGCATTGAGGATGACCTCCTAGATGCACACTTATTTAGAGTCAAATATGATCCTAAGGATTTAGAAGATATAGAAAATTTCTTAGAAGAAGGAAAGGCTCCAGAAGATATCTTGACAAAAAAAAAAAAAGTACTATCCTTAAAAGTTGCACCTTCAACAATCATAAATGGTTTCTCTATAAAATGGGAATCGATAACGTTCTAAGGAGATGAGTTCCTGAACATAACAGGGAATACATCATTAATGAGGCTCATGTACGACCAGCTGGGGGCCACTTCTAGGTCGATATGATATCCAGAAAGATATTGCAAGAAGGCATGTGGTGGCTGACTCTACATAAAGATTGTCGAGATCAAGTTAGAAAACACGATAGTTGTCAAATTCTTGGCTGACCTCTGTGGAAAAATGATATGCCTCTCAATTCAATAAATCCTAATCGAGCATTTGAAATCTGGGCCATTGACTTTGTTGGGCCCTTTCCAAAGAGGGAAAGAAGAATCGGTGCTAAGTGTATCATCATTGTTGTAGAATATGTGACTAAGTGGGTAGAAACTGAGCCAGTTGAATCATGTACCAAAGAGATCGCAACAAAATTCATCTACAAGAATATCATTACAAGGTTCGACTGTCCTATTACACTAATTAGTGACTAGGGCACACACTTCGAGAATGAAACAATTAAAATCCTGCTAGAAAAAATTTGTATTGACCACAGAGAAACGACAACCTACCACCCACAAGAAAACAGGGTGATCGAATATTTTAACAAAACATTACATAAAGGACTTACAAAGATTTGTGGCATCAACAAAGATGATTGGGACGTAAATATTACTGCAATGCTATGGGCATATAGATCAACATATAATAGATCAACAAGCAGACTCCATTCAATCTTGTCTATGGACAAGAATTTGTTATTCCCTTGCACTTCTGGACCAACTCCGACAGGGTTGTAGCTGTAGAAAAATTTGACAACGGTAAAAGTATGAACGAACAACTGTACCAAATTAACAAGATGGAGGAACAAAGACTAATTGCAATGCACCATCAAGAGTTCCATAAGCAAAAACAAAAAGCGTGGGACGACCAACATATAAATAAAAAGGATATAAAAAATGGAGATTTAGTTTTGTTGTATGATAGTCGTATAAAAGGTAAAACAAGAAAACTAGAGACAACATGGCTTAGACCTTATGTTGTTGAAGATATTCGATCGACCGGAGCAGTCCAACTCCAAACACTATTGGGGCACCCATTCAAAAAATTAATTAATGGTACCCATCTAAAAAAGTATCACACTTGAAAGAAAAGAAAGATGTTGGAAAAATCTAGCAAGGAATTGCCAATAGGGATGCAAATTTGACATTCTGGTTAGAGTCAAAACAAATTCGACTAATCATTTACTTATGAAAATAAACCTTGCTTAGTATTATAAACAAAATTCGATTATAAAAATTCAGGTATACGAAACCGTTAAAGAAAATTGAAGTATTAAATATCCATCAAAGCATCAAAGAGAAAGCAATAAAGAATGACAATGGAGAGAGGAAGAATTCCTTGGTCGAGCCCGAGACAAAGAAGACAAAGATATGATCGACATACCACTCCATCACCTAACTTAAGGAGAATACTGATAAAAAGACAATCAAGTGATCGAGACAGATCGACATCAAGCGAGTGTGGATCAAGCGAGTGCAGGAAATGTCAATATCATACAGACAGAGTGAGGCATAGAAAAATGGACGAGAACATAAGTTACTAGGAACATTGACTAAGTCCCATCGACAACAAAAAACTCGACGAATTAAGAACAACAGACGATCGACCCATGTACCATCCATGCATTAATAGAGGAGATCTCATCGGTCGAGCTCAAGAAAATAACGACCAAGGAAACATTGACACCCGTAAAGAAAGCACATTCAATTCGTGTTAGGGAAAGACCGACGAGAATAACAAACATATTATTGACCACTACAGAAGATCATCCCACAACAATCACCAAATTCTCTTGACACATACAATCACTCGGGAACCTCCATGAGTAATTCCTAACAGGACTCACACGAGTTCCAGGTTAGCACTGACATAAATTTCCACTCACGTGAAGTTATTTAACTCTTCAACAATCATAATTGTAATTCACACACTCATGAATCATCTGATTGGGACAAACAATATCTCTTCGAAAGACAACACGGATCTGCAAGTATACAACAAAGCAGCTATGCTCATACCAAGGATAGTCGATTGGATCATAAAGGACAACGACCATCATCAACCCTGCACTTCCATATCTTGAGAGATTGAATCGCGTACGAAATATTTCTTCATCACTCAGATTACCCTCCATATCACAACTCTATAAAATATAACTCAAGAATGGAGACTACCCACTTTGCAAAGAGTTAAGTTATCAAACATAGACCATGCGGTTGAAGAATTTAGCAGACGACAACCCCCCGGAACCAGACCTTCATAAGTTAGAAGAGGATCAACCAACTTGGTCACAGATGCCAAAAGAAGAAATTTTCCATCTCATAAAGGCACGAATGATCCCCTACAGCTTCAACTGATCAACTCTCAGAGGAAAAGAAGCATTTGAAAATCACCCCAACGAATGGTCAAGGAAGCCACAGTCTAGTTTAGGTTACTTGAAAATATCAAGGAAAGAAAATGTCAAAAGATCGTTTCAAGTAACACTTTTGTGTGAGAATAAATGACTGTGGACTCAAAACCAGAGATGCTTCCAAAATAAGGCCTTCAATCAATTCAGAATCGAAAAAATGGAATGGCACACTTACAGGCAAACAACATCTTTGAACCAAAAAGCATAGAAATGTCACCAACACATTAGTTCCATAGAAAAGAAGACACAATTGAATCAACCAATAGAGAAATTCCAAGTGAAGCAGATTGGTCAGATGCAACACCTTAAGGCAGTCAAACACATGAAATCTTATCTCCTACTTCAAATTTTCTTCCTCTCTCCATCTTCTACTTCTCAATGTTGTAATCAAGTTTTTTAAAGTTAATTTTGTATACTCCCCCCTTTCTCAGGATGAGCAAGGAATTGAGGTGGGGGGAGTTGTTGTAGGGGATATTCGGCTCTGTCGACTAGGCCCGCTAGTTGACTAAGAAATAATTGGTTGACTGACTTAGTGGGAAATGTAAGTTGGTCGAAGTATTTGATAACTTACCGACCTAGGAAGTTAGGTAGTTACAATTGCCTGGTAACTAGACATATAGGAGTTGTTAGCACTAGAAGTCACCCTCAGATTGCATAGAAGGTAAGCCCAGTACCCATCAGTTTATATAGTAAATGTAAATGAGTTTTAAGAGGCCAAATGGATAAAACTTAATGAAAATAACATTCTAACTCATAAATCTTAAATGGTATGCACAAGAAATTGAGGTCTTGGATTCACTTCAGTCAGTAAGTTGGAGTAAAGGTGAGTAGAAGGAAGACTTTGGTGAGGAGAATGTAGAGGTTTTCCGTGGACATCAGGTCTTCCAACAACCTAAGGAGGAAAAAATTAAACACAAGATCCTCTTGATTTCAAATCTCAAATAAACTGAAAGAAATTATAACATCACTATAATCAAACATTCATCATAATACAGTTACAACAATTCATGTGAATCAGTCATTCATGAACTCTCTAAGTATCAGAGGCAAATAAGATGGGGTAAGAAAGATGACTTAGATTAATCAAGAAGTCTCAAATCAAGTACATAAGCAGAGAACCAGTGTTCTTCATCAAAATATTACAATAGCAGGGAGCCTATCTCAACCATTCGACCTTAACAAAATATTAAAACTGCCTATATATACTAAAAATGTTGCAACCACCAGAAATGTGATTGGACCCCTGCATTCAAAGTTTCCAATCGGCGCCTACTCTGTCTGCATGTGCAGGCCTTCTTATGTCAAACGCGAGCCCGAATTAGTTATGTTCTTTGCAGGAAAATTCGTCGCTCGAGAAACTTCGGATTGACAATCTCCCCTCACAGCCATTCTTAGTATCCTTTCCATTCATGGGGTGAGACGAGGTCTCAATTGTCGCCCCAATTTCCATTAACTACCTTCATCAGGATTGGGATGAGGTCTGACACCCATGAATGTTTCAAGCGGTGACCATGACTTCTTCGAGTCAGTCACGGTGCCTCGAGGCCATGCAGATCTTCTTTTGTGACCAATACGAGCGATGCAGGTGACAAGTTGATAACATATGCGCAGGGGTGATGTGGAGCGAAGTGCTTGGCGCAAACTTGCATGGCACAACAAGTGAGCGACAACCATGTCGAAGGAAGTGGTTGGGGGGAGCAGAGGCTGGGACAAGGTTGTGGTGGCAGAAGGAGAGGCAGAGGTGGTAGAGGGAGTGGGGAAACCAGCACAGGTGGAGGCGACATGAGAGACATATGTCAGGAAGCGAGAGGGGTAGGGGGGGGAAGGGGAGCGGTGGTAGGTGGAGAGAACGATGAGTGGACAGGTGTGAGGGGGCGATAGGTGGAAGTGAAAAGGGATATGTGACAGGCGGGGAAAGTTTGAGTGGAAAACATGTTTCGACGGGAGGCGAGAGCGGTATG